>APFE031029088.1:99289-183013 GCA_000404065.3 Pinus taeda
TTTTGGACGCAATGGTTTTCGGTCCATGGTATTGGATGCTTCGGGATGTATAAATATGTATTGTAACATTGAAAGGATATAATGAAAAATCAAGCTGGTAGTCTCGGTTTTGAGATCCAGTGGGAAATCTCTGTGTATATGTGTTTTATGTGTTATGCTCTCGCATGTTTATTTTTCCTGTGATTTAGAATTCGTATGCAGGTAATTTCTGTACGGGGTTAAAACCTACATTTGGTATCAGAGTTGTTTTGGCTTCAAGGGGACGCCTTTGTTGCTGAGGGGGTTCGCTCGGGCCTGTGGTAGACCTTGTTCAGTGGGAGATTTGCGAGATCGATTTTGGTGGTGAAAGAAGATGGCGAGCAGCGGAAAGATAGAGATTGAGAATTTAATCGTCATAGTTTTGAGTTATGGAAACTCAAGATGGAGGATCTGTTGGTGGATAAAGATCAGTGGATCGCGATAGATTTGGGTACTAAACCAACGGGAGTGTTTGATGAAGAATGGAAGAAGTTGGATCAGAAGGAAAAAAGCACAATACGATTGTGTGTCTCAGATTCAGTATTGCTGAATGTATTAGGGGAAGCTACGGCTAAGTCTTTGTGGGACAAGTTAGGGACTTTATACCAATCTAAGTCTCTTGTGTATAAACTGTTCCTACAGAAAAAGATGTATAACCTGAGGATGAAAGATGGAGACTTGGTGATAGAGCATCTAAATGCATTCAATATTGTGGTAAGTCAGTTATTATCTATTGATATTAAAATTTCAGATGAAGATAAGTGCATCAGTTTGTTGTGTTCTCTACCAAATTCGTGGGATAATCTGGCTATTGCAATAGGTAGCAATGCAACTACATTGTAGTTTGATGAAATAGTCTCATCTTTGTTGATGAAGGAGATGAGACAAAAAAATATGGAGAGCCAGAATGGTGATGCCTTGTCTGTACGAGGACGGTCCCAGAAAAGAAACAAAAATAAGTCATCAAGTGGGAGATCTAAATCTCCAGGAAAACCTGTAAAGGTGGTTTGCTGGAAATGCTAAAAGGAAGGGCACTACAAAAGGGATTGTAAATCTAAAGCTCCTAACAAAGGAAAGGCATCTGATGATGCTCCTTCTGCAGAGGCGAAAACCACCTCAGATGAAGGTGGGGATGTGTACTTGGCTTCTTCAAGTACACATGTAGATCATGAGGCATGTTTGATTGACTTAGGTGCATCCTTTCACTTCACTCCCCATAGAGAGTGGTTCAGCGAGTATGAGAAATACGATGATGGTGATGTCTTCTTAGGGGATGATAGGAAGGCTAGAATCATTGATCACACAAAAGTAAAGTTGAAGTTGCAAGGTGGAAGGGTTAGAATACTTCCGGGTGTTCTGCATATTCCTGCATTGGCCAAAAATCTGATTTCCGTCAACAAGCTGGATGATGCAGGTGTAAAAACAGTGTTCGAGAAGGATACCTGCAAGATGGTTTGGGGAGCACTGGTATTGATGTAGGGAGTTCGGATTGGAACTATGTAAAAGCTGCAAGGTAGCACTGTTGTTGATGGGTGCAATATTTCTGTGGTTCCTGAAAGTGGAGCATAAAATCTAGTGGTCTCTAGAGAGAAGGCCATGTTGTGGCATCAGAGGCTTGGACATATTGGAGAGAAGTCCCTTCAAATACTTCATGGTAAAGGTATGGTAGAAGGTGTGAATAATATCTCTCTGGATTTTGATTTCTGTGAAAGTTGTGTATATGGGAAGCAGAATCGGGTGAGTTTCCCCTCTGGTGGTAAGAGGGCGAAACATATATTAGAGCTTGTGTGCACAGTGATGTGTTTGGACCTGTGAAAGTTCCATCACTGGGTAAGTCTGTGTACTATGTATCATTTATAGATGACTTCTCAAGGAATACATGGATATATTTCCTTAAGGAGAAAACTGAAGTATTTGGCAGGTTTAAAGAATTTAAGGCTCTGGTGGAAAACTAGACAGAGAAGAAGATAAAGGTGTTGAGGACAGATAACGGTGGAGAGTTTTGCAGTAAGGAATTTGAAGAATTTTGTAAGAAGTGTGGTATAACACGATAGAATACTACTCCATATACACCCAAGCAAAATGGAGTTGTAGAAAGAATGAACAAGACGTTGATGGAAAGGGGAAGAAGCATGCTCAGTGGTGCCAGGTTAGGATAGGAATTTTGGGCAGAGGCGGTGGAGACAGCATGTTACCTGGTCAACAGATCACCTTCATCAGTGTTGTAACAAACCATCTCTTTGACATCTGAGGCTATATGGATGTGATGCATATGTACATGTTCCAAAGGAGAAAAGAACAAAGTTGGATAGTAAATATGAAATGTGCATCTTTATTGGGTATAAGGATGGTTTAAAGGGTTGTAAGCTTTGGAACCCGGTAACAAGGAAGGTTGTGTATAGACGAGATGTTGTGTTCAGAGAGGTGAAATATGTTATTAAACATGAAGTGTCGTCAAAGGAACCTGAGAAGATAGAGTTTGAGCTTAAGGAGGAAGAATCTGACTCTACAACAGAAGAGGAATCAAAAGGTGAAGAGCCACAAACTCCAGGTGTGAGAAGATCAGTTCGAGAAAGAAGGGAGCCAGAAAGGTATAGTCCATATACTTTCTATTCAAATTTTTCTTTATCTATTACTGATGATGATCCCAAAACTGTGAAGGACGCAGTAAATTCAGAGGATGACAAACTCTAGAAAGAGGCCATGGTTGATGAAATGACATCTTTGCACAAAAATGAGGCATGGGATCTGGTGGAGTTTCCAGCTGGAAGGAAACCCAATGGCAACAAATGGGCATTCAAGAAGAAGATGAATGTAGAAAGAAAGGTGGAGAAATACAAAGATCGGTTGGTAGAAAAAGATTATTCTCAGGTGGTGGGAATTTATTTTGGTGATATTTTCTCTCCTGTTGCCAATGTAGCTTTTATTAGATTAATTTTATCGAATGTTGTTGCATCTGATTTTGAGGTAGAACAGATGGACGTGAAGACATCATTTCTTCATGGGGATCTAGAAGAGGAGGTCTACATGAAGCAACCTGAAGGCTTTGCGGTGAAGGGTAAGAAAGAACTGGTATGCAAGTTAAAGAAGTCTTTGTATGGGTTAAAACAATCACCAAGGATGTGGTATCAGAAAATTGATACGTTTATACGAGGACTTGGCTTCACTAGAAGCAAAGCAAATCAATATGTGTATTTTAAATTAATTGGTGACCATGTATTTATCTGGTCTTGTATGTGGATGATATGTTGCTAGTTGGAAATGACAAATAAATTATCCAGGATTTGAAGACCCGATTGTCCTCCAAATTTGACATGAAAGATCTTGGTGCTGGAAACTATATTTTGGGCATAGAAATTAAAAGAGATCGAGAAAAGAGGAAGCTTTGGTTAAACCAGAGGAAGTATGTCAAGACAATATTGCAAAGGTTTAATATGCAGGAGAGTAAACCGGTGAAGGTTCCTATTCCTGTAGGTATATGTTATATGTGGAATAGTGTCCCAAGACACAAGAAGAGGAAGAGGACATGTCCCGTGTTCCATATGCAAGTGTAGTCGGTAGCCTGATGTATGTAATGGTTTGTACTACACCAGAAATTGCACATGTAGTGGGAGTATTGAGCAAGTTTATGTCAAAACTGGGGAAGGAGCACTGGACAGCAGTGAAACGAGTTTTCAAGTATCTGCATGGCACTAGTGATTTTTGCTTTTGCCACCAACGAAGACTGGGATTGGGCAGAGTGCTGGATATCCATGGCTTTGTTGATGCAAACTAGGCTTGAGATATGGATCAAAGGAGATCTGCAAGTGGGTATGTGTTTAACCTATTTGGAGGTGCAGTCAATTGGATGAGTAAGAAACAATCTGTAGTGGCACTATCAACTACAGAGGCAGAATACATGGCATCCACTCATACAAGCAATGAAGCAGTTTGGTTGCAGAGATTGTGTTCAAGTATGGGGTTAGTACAAGGAGCTATAAGAATAGTCGTGACAGCCAAAGTGCAATTTTCTTGGCCAAGAACCCTGCTTATCATTCAAAGACAAAGCACATTGATGTTCAGTATCACTTTGTGAGGGATATGATAGAAGACAAAAAGGTGTTGCTGGTAAAGGTGGACACTTTGAAGAATATTGCATATGCATTGACAAAATCTGTGAACTCTCAAAAGTTCTCTTGGTGTAGAGAAACAATGGGCATTTTAGGGCTGGATAAATGACTAAGCTCCCCTGTGACCCCCTATGGAAAGTGTTATCACTCCAAAATTTCTTTAGAATTTTTTAAATAAAGAAATGATAGAGATAACTACAAACCAACTTTGGAGATCAGGATCTAGCCTTCCTAATCTCAGAGAGGGATCTCTCTTTATGATTTAACTTTGTTTTAGTTAATTGATTTTAGCCTAGTTATGATTGTGCTGGGGTTTTTTATTAGAATTTGGGTGGTGGGATCACTTACTTACATGAAAAAGGGTTGTCTTTTAAAATTGGGCTATGGGGTCAAATGTCAAACAAATAGGACTAGATTAAGTTCTAAAAACAATGTCTACAGGGCAAGATATAGGAGTTACTACAAATCTCAAAGGTTTGATGATGAAATGGTTTCCAATCAGAACCAGGGAGCAATTAAGGGTTCCCTAGGCCGGATTATGAAGAGAAATGTAAGAGGTCAAATGGGATGGGAGAGAAAATTAAGGGTTCTCAAATCCAGATATCAGAGGAAAACATATAAATGATTAACTGTGCAAAACAGAGTGTACTTAAACAAATTATGAGTTAAATTTCCTGTTAATTCATTCAAATTTAGATAAAAATTTAATTTTATGAAACACATAAGAAAGTAATAAAATCAGACAAAGAAGATACTTCACTGCAATATCTCATCTCATGAATCCTGTAGTGCAATCTTTTTATTACTTGCTCCAGTCTGTTGACTTGAAAATTGGTACAATAACCCTTAGGTTTAAGATCAAAATAACTCTACAAATGTATAACAATCCACCCTCAATACTTCGAACTATGAAGTATTTATACAAAAGGAATTTACAAAATATCCCAAACTGTCTTGGGAATTAATCTAGGAGAAAGAAATATCTTCATGCAAGAAGATAGAGACAGCGATTGAATTGTTCTTTCCTGTCCCCGTTATTTAGGTTCTGCTGTCTTTT
The DNA here is from genome assembly GCA_000404065.3 of Pinus taeda. Classification (NCBI taxonomy): domain Eukaryota; kingdom Viridiplantae; phylum Streptophyta; class Pinopsida; order Pinales; family Pinaceae; genus Pinus; species Pinus taeda. The sequence goes on from APFE031029088.1 coordinate 104,474, forward strand.
AATCTTTGACCTTTTGCCCTTTAATCTACTTTGTTGTTTGGTCTTCACGCTGGATGTTATATTTAATTTGACCTTTCATCTGATACACTTTGAACTCGCTGACCTGTCATTATACTTTTACTGTGCTCTTTTACTTTTTACTGTACATTTCATATTTTTACTATGTATTTGTACTGTAAATCATTGAGTTTTTCCCATGTCTCAGCATCTAGTAATTGGATATTGAGAATTTTTTTGTATATCTCATCTGCCTCTGTATACCTGGAAAAATTTGGATTATTAATAAAAAGGTGTTTTACCCCATGCTAGAGGTAAAACAAATTCTCAAATGTTTGATACAATACTTTGCCAATAGGTATACCTTTCATGGATGAAGTATTCACCTAATCTATGGCTACTTCCGTAATCTTTTTATTATAATCCTCTTGTGTCATTATCTTATAATTTATAACTAAGGGATTTGGTAATCCCTTTTGCCCCAAAATCTCAAACTTAACCATGAATCTGTCAATGGCCAATTGCATAGTTTGGCATTCTGTCCTTACTCCAACAGTGGAGCCTCAGAAGGTGGGTTGGAGTAGTAGTGTCTTTTATTTGGAAATCAAGGTCTGCTAGTGCCAGATGGTCGATGTCCAGGTGAGGGGTTGACACATGTCTTACGTTCAAAGAGGTCTGGGTAGCCATTTTCTAGGGGGAAAGGTGTGAATTAGGCTTATACATGTTGTAGAAGTGAAACTTTGAAAACTTTGGTGGAGTAAAAGGGTAATTTGCAGTTTGCAGAATAGGGGTTTGGGTATTCGAGTAGAAATACTCTCAAATTCAGGGAAAATTAATTAAATTCAATTAATTAATGTTTGAAATTATTGTACGTTTTCAAATTGAGAGGGTCATTCTGGTTTTTTCTCAAAAATACCTAGAATTGATGGCATAGGCTGCAAACTGGTTTCAATGGTGGCTGTAGAGGGTGCGGTTGCTTTAATTGTGCACTGGATGGATGAATTGGGTGTTTGGAGTGTGTTTGGAAGGTAATCGATATTCAATTTCAGTTGTAGAGGCTCAGGGTGGTGCAGGAAGGCTTAGGCAGCTTTCACAGTGCAAATGAGGGAAAAGAGTCGAAATGGGCTTCTTCGGCCTTTTAACCGGCAACAGTTAGAATTTTGCGCGGAATTCATAAAGAATAATGGATGGTTTAGCTTTTGGCAGGGAGGCGGTTTCAGGGGCCATCGCACCACTTTTGGCAGTCGGGTGGTATTTCCCCGAGAGAACATGATTTCACCTAGTGCTGCCACATAGCAAAATGGGGCCCGAGCAAAACCACGAATCTCGCGTGCTCTCGGGATGGTAAAGGTCGGAGAGGGTATGAGCACAATATGGATGCACATCGTCAGATCTGAGGGTGAAAGATCTAACGGCTGTCATGTGGTAAAACTGCACGGAAGGAATAGGGGTGGAGATTTGTGGGGCCCAAGGGATTAATTACAACTAACTATAATTAATTAATGAATAAAGTAGGTATTAAAATACAATGAGCGGGATTAATAAAGTGGGACCAAGGTTGAATGTGGTGGGGTTTCTTAACCGCACCAAGGGTGGTGAGTTAAAAGGATTTATGTTGGGGAATTAATTAAATAATGCGGGGGGGGATGATTTTTAAAGGGAAATTTCTAGAGAAAAGGGTTGAAATTAAGGAAAATAGGTTAAAATGAGGGGAAAGGGTATTTTTTTCAAGGGGAAATGAAATGAAGTAAGGGGAAATGAAGAGGGAAGGGTCCTTTGGAACCAAGAAGGGGAAATTAGTAAGATATCAGTGATAAGAAACAAACCAATTGCTGCTTTCCATACCTTGTGCAAACTGCTTCTGCCTACCCATCATTTACCCTAACATTTTTTCTTCATTTATTAGGTGCATTTGAGCTTGTTGACCCTTTTATTTTCTTTTTATAAGAAAACTATCTAATTCTAATATTATAACGTCCAATGGATTAAATTGATGAGCTCATTATTATTCTCTACCTAGCTACTAATCTGCCAAGATTAAACAGTTTGGCTAGATCTTTATTCTCTATCTATCAACATGAAATTTAAATCATGAATGAATCAAGATTAAACTGTTTGATCATCATGGATTGTGGCATTTTGACAACCTACACACAATCTTATTTTCAAAAAGTAAACTTAGAGGAGTGGCATTTGAATGTGCACACTTTCATGATATATTTTTGCCTCTTTTTGGTGGGGTTCATATTTAATATTCTTTTTTGATCTTTGTATCTTTTTGTCCTTTGATTATTATTTTAGGACATACCCTCTTTACATTTTTTAATATGGGAAAACATTTGTAGAGAAGCAAAGATATGTACAATATTACAAGACTTAACATAGTCAATTCAAAATTATGATCACTATTATTATAGGAACCTAACAGTGGCTCCACTTGAGGATGGAATCTCCTTGTGAGATGTTAAGAACACTGTCGACTAGTCGCATGATCCATTAGGCCGATCGCAAGCCTGCACATGCTTTGTTGTATAATCTCTGTGACTGAAAATCTTGAACTGAAATCTTAACCTTTTCTGCAAACTGAAATCTAACACATGCTGCACTAAAATCTGATCTGAAATAAACTTGCTGCTAAAAAAACTGTATTTAATCAAAATGAAATCCTACCTACATACTCTAATCAATTGTCCAATTGCTGGTTAGGTAAAATGAAACAACCAATGCAACCATTCAAGCATCATATACATTGGTGGATTTTGCTACTTGTGCTTGTTTGTGATTAAAACTGAGCTTCTAAAACCTAATAGAAATTTGTCAACAAATGAAAAGATAAGGAAATACTTGATTTCCTTTGTTGAATCTAGGAACTTTTCAAAAGGATCTTCCAATGTATATACACTAAGTTTCAACTGATTTAAGCAACTATACATCAGTTCTGGATGGTCTCCATGCCATGAAACTAAAATTTCATTTTCATCTTTATCAACCTGCAGATTTTTAGACAAGCTTTGTGATGATATTTCTACTGATTGAAATGTTTGACTCATGAAACCTTTATCATCTTGATCCTGAATCTCATAGTTAGTTAATGTATAAAAATTTTGATTGCATTCATTATCTAATATATCAGTTATTGGATCATAAAAAACTTGGAAGGATTGCTGCAACTTTTGCAGATAGGTTTGAATGGAACTTCATAGATTTCTACAAGCTGCTCATCCTTTTCTTTAGAGATTTTACAGCACATTTCCATTAAAAACTGAAATGATTCAACACATAGTGGTATAGAACTTTGCTGTGTCATTTGATCCAGCGTTTCAATGAAATTTGACAACTGTAGTTGTGAAACTAAAGAATCTTGATTAAGAGTTTTATTATTTTCTTTGTTATCAATAACAATATCAAAAGACTATTGATTTTTTATTGCTTTAAAGTTTTCTCTGATGAACTGAAATGAAGCAAAACAAAGAGGCAAAGAACCTTCAGTTATTTCCAAATTTTCTGCACTTTCTTCCTCACTTTCATAGTTAATATTAATAGGTTGATCACTGTTTTCAAGCTGCTGAAACTGAATTTCCTTATTTCCCAAACTAACTTCTGATTGCTCTATTAAGTTAGCTTGAAATCGGAGAACATAATTATCATCATACTGATCATACTTAGGAAAATCATTAAAAGAAGGAATTTCATCAAACATACACATTAGATTAGTAGATTCCTCTTCCACATATTGATCTGTAAATCCATTTTCTAATCTATGGTAGTTGGATTTAGCAGGAATTTGTTCATGGATATCAACTTGTTCTTTTTCTGAAATAAATGCGTCATGGTGATCTTGCACAAAATTTTTATCTTGCATGGTGATCTTCTGTATCATTTCCTCTATTTTTCTTACCAAAATGTCGAGTTTTACCTCTGCAATGTTGTTCTTCTCTACTTCTAGTTTCAACTTTTCACTTCTAATTTGTAGATTAACTTCTACATCTACTGCATTGTTCTGCATCTATTCAAGAGTTGTTGGGTTTCTTTCTCTTAGCTGAAATTCTATTTCTGGATCAAATGCCTTTAGATAATGCAAGAGAGATGAAGGAGGAGGTCTTATATTTGATGGCATTGAATAATAGATTTGATTAAATATGTTAGAAAATTGTTGTATTGTTTCATTTGGTTTTCTTTTCAACTGATTATATTCTTCTATGATCACAAAAAGATTGACTTTGATTACCCATCTATCAAGGAAAAAATGACGAACTGTTGGAAATTTGAGATGCTTGCAATAGGCAGGTTATTGAACCAACTCTTTAGTTTACTATGCAAAGAAAGAGCAAAAAGCCTAATAATAACATCATCTTCATTAATCTCAAATAGGTCCAAATAATTCTCAAAACCTTGAATATGTGTTTGGGCAATGATACCATTATTTCCATCAAAATTGGGGAGATATTTGTAATAGTTATCAGGAAAATCATGGAGTATAGGAGATAACATGAGGGGCTTATATCTATGAGGAACTTTACATGGTACAGGAATTGTAAGATCAGTCTTGATTATTTGAGGCTTCTCAATCGGAAAATGATCATCATAAGGTTTAGAAGAAAGTTTCTCAAATGGATAAGGATAATTTATATTTACAATCTTCAAAGGAAAATAATAAAAAATAATCTAAGATCTTCTCTAAAATACAATATACATTGAAAAACCTTCTTGATGAGAAAGAACATGATGTCTTGGATAACAATCCAAGTTAGAAGACTGATCTTCCCATATTGTTCTTTCAGGTTCATTCCTCCAGTGGAGTCTTGATTGTGAAATTAACTTTTAGCTGGAGTCGCCAGGTGGATGCTTTTAACCTTTGTGTGTCTAATCATTGTCCACCATCATAGATCAGATCTGGTCTTTGTATAATCTTTCTAAAGAAAATGTTCTCTTCCCTAGTATGGTCGCCAATAATGTTATCACTCCAAAATTTCTTTAGAAGTTGTTAAAGAAAGAAATGATAGAGGTAACCACAAACAAACTTTGGAGATCAGGATCTAGCCTTCCTAATCTCAGAGAGGGCTCGCTCTTTATGATTTAACTTTGTTTTAGTTAATTGATTTTAGGCTAGTTATGATTGTGTTGGGGTTTTTTTAATAGAATTTGGGTGGTGGGATCACTTACTTAGATGAAAAAGGGTTGTCTTTTACCATTGGGCTATGGGGTCAAATGTCAGACAAATAGGACTGGGTTAAGTTCTAAAACAATGTCTACAGGGCAAGATAGAAGAGTTGCTATTGATCTCAAAGGCTTGATGGTGAAATGGTTTCCAATCGGATCTAGGGAGAAATTAAGGGTTCCCTAGGCCAGATTATGAAGAGAAATGCAAGAGGTCAAACGAGATGGGAGAGCAATTAAGGGTTCTCAAATTCAGATATCAGAGGAAAACATATAAATGATTAACTGTGCAAAACAGAGTGTACTTAAACAAATTCTAAGTTAAATTTCCAGTTAATTCATTCAAATTTAGATAACATTTAAGTTTATGAAACACATAAGAAAGTAACAGAATTAGACAAAGAAGATACTTCACTGCAATAGCTCATCTCATGAATCCCGTAGTGCAATCTTTTTATTACTTGCTCCAGTATGTTGACTTGAAAATTGGTACAATAACCCTTAGGTTTAAGATCAAAATAACTCTACAAATCTATGGCAATCCACCCTCAATACTTCGAACTATGAAGTATTTATACAAACAAAAATTACAAAATATCCCAACTGTCTTGGGAATTAATCTAGGAGAAAGAAATATCTTCATGCAAGAAGATAGAGGCAGCTATTGAATTGTTGTTTGTTGTGCCTGTTATTTAGGTTCTGTTGTCTTTTAATCTTTGATCTTTGCCCTTTAATCTGCTTTGTTGTTTGGTCTTCACTCTCGATGTTATATTTACGTTGACCTTTCATCTGATACACTTTGACCTTGTTGACCTATCAATATCCTTTTACTGTACTCTTTTACTTTTTACTGTACATTTCATATTTTTACTATGTATTCCTACAGTAAATCATTGAGTTTTTCCCATGTCTCAGCATTTGGTAATTGGATATTGAGAATTTTTTTTGTATATCTCATATGCGTCTGTATACTTGGCAAAAGTTGGCTTATTAATAAAAAGGTGTTTTACCCCATGATGGAGGTAAAACAAATTCTCAAATGTTTGATACAATACTTTGCCGGTAGGTATACCTTTCATGGATGAAGTATTCACCTGATCTTTGGCTACTTCCGTGATCTTTTTATTATAATCCTCCTCTGTCATTAGCTTATCATTTATAACTAAGGGATTTGGTAATCCCTTTTGCCTCAAAATCTCAAACTTAACAATGAATTTGTCAATGGACAATTGCATGGTTTGGCATTCTGTCCTTACTCCAACAATGGAGCTTAAGAAGGTGGGCTGGAGTAGAGTGTCTTTTATTTGGAAATCCCTATCTGCTAGTGCCAGATGGTCGATGTCCAGGTGAGGGGTTGACACAGGTCTTACGTTCAAAGAGGGTTGGGTAGCCATTTTGTAGGGGGGAAGGTGTGAATTAGGCTTATACAGGTTGTAGAAGTGAAACTTTGAAAACTTTGGTGGAGTAAAAGGGTAATTTGCAGTTTGCGGGATAGGGGTTTGGGTATTCGGGTGGAAATACTCTCAAATTCAGGAAAAATTAATTAAATTCAATTAATTGATGTTTGAAATAACTGTATGTTTTCAAATTGACAGGGCTCTTCTGGTTTTTCCTCAAAAACACCTAAAATTGATGGTATAGGCCGCAAACTAGTTTCAATGGTGGTTGTAGAGGGTGCGGTTGCTTTAGCTATGCATTGGATGGATGAATTGGGTGTCCGGAGCGTGCTTGGAAGGTAATCGACGGTCAATTTCGGTTGTAGAGGCACAGGGTGGCACAGGAAGGCTTAGGCAGCTTTCACAGTGCAAATGAGTGAAAAGAGTCAAAATGGGCTTCTTCGGCCTTTTAACTGGCAACGGTTAGAATTTGGCGTGGAATTCATAATGAACAGTGGATGGTTTAGCTTTTGGCGAGGAGGTGGTTTCAGGGGCCATTACACTTCTTTTGGCAGTCGGGCGGTATTTCCCTGAGAGCACGCAATTTTGCCTGGTGCTGCCATGTAGCAAAATGGGGCCCGAGCAAAACCGTGAATCTCGCGTGCTCTCGAGCTGGTAAAGGTCGGAGAGGGGATGAACGCGATATGGATGCGCGTTGTTAGAACTGAGGGTGAAAGGTCTAATGGCTGTCATGTGGTAAAACTGCACGGAGGGAATAGGGGTGGATATTTGCGGGGCCTGGGGGATTAATTACAACTAACTATAATTAATTAATGAATAAAGTGGGGATTAAAATACAATGAGCGCGATTAATAAAGTGGGACCAGGGTTGAATGTGGCGGGGTTTCTTAATTGCACCAAGGGTGGTGGGTTAAAAGGTTTTATGTCGAGGAGTTCATTAAATAATTCGAGGGGGATGATTTTTAAAGGGAAAATGTCTAGGGAAAAGGGTTGAAATTAAGGAAAAAAGGTTCAAATGAGGGGAAAGGGTATTGTTTCAAGGGGAAATGAAATGAAGTAAGGGGAAATGAAGAGGGAAGGATCCTTTGGAACCAAGAAGGGGAAATTACTAAGATATCAGTGATAAGAAACAAATCAACTACTGCTTTCCATACCTTGTGCAAACAGCTTTTGCCTACCCATCATTTACCCTAACATTTTCTCTTCATTTATTAGGTGCATTTGAGTTTGCTAACCCTTTTATTTTCTTTTGATAAGCAAACTATCTAATTCTACTCTTATAACGTCCAATGGCTCAGATTAAACTGATGAGCTCATTATTATTTTCTACCTAACTACTGATCTTCCAAGATTAAACAATTTGGCTAGATCTTTAGTCTCTATCTATCAGCATGAAATTTAAATCATGAATGAATCAAGATTAAACTGTTTGATCATCATGGATTGTGGCATTTTGACAAGCTGCACACAATCTTATTTGCAAAAAGTAAACTTAGAGGAGTGGCATTTGAATGTGAACACTTTCATGATATATTTTTATCTCTTTTTGGTGGGGTTCATATTTAATATTATTTTTTTATCTTTGTTTCTTTTTGTCCTTTGATTATTCTTTTAGGACATACCCTCTTTACATTTTTTAATATGGGAAAACATTTGCAGAAAAGCAAAGGTATGTACAATATTACAAGACTTAACATAGTCAATTCAAAATTATGATCCCTATTATTATAGGAACATAACAGAAATAAAAAAACAAGTGGGAGAATGTTGGGTTGTGTTATATTCCTTCCACGACTAGCCTACCTAGTTTACGAGGGGGTTAGACGGGGGGCAGAGCCCCCTCTTCATTGTGTCGATTACACAGCGGGGTGGCGGCAGCCCACCATCTATGGAGGCTTTGAGGGGGATGGTCAGCCCCCATCTATGGGGTCCAGGGCAGCGCCCCGGGGTTTTTTTTTTTTGGACCCTATATTAGGTTGGACGAACCTACCTATGGTTTTGTGCATGGTTTTTGCACATGGTTTTGGACGCGATGGTTTTCGGTCCATGGTATTGGATGGTTCAACATGTATAAATATATTGTAACATTGAAAGGAATATAATGAAAAATCAAGTTGGTAGTCTCGGTTTTGGGATCTGGGGGAAATCTCTGTGTATATTTGTTTTATGTGTTATGCTCTCGCATTGTTTATTTTTTGTTTTTTAGAATTCGTATGCAGGTAATTTCTGTACGGGGTTAAAACCTACAAATATCTAGGGTAGATCATTGATGAGCGAGGAGTGCATGTGGACCTAGGCAAGATACAAGTTATTCGGGGTTAGCCAACCCCAACCACTCTAACAGAGCTCCGCAACTTTTTGGGTCTTGCCAATTTCTATCACAAGTTCGTGGTGGGATTATCTCATATCACTTGTCGTTTTAGTCAAGTCACCAAGGGTGGACTGAAAGAAAAGTTATTTTGGTCTGAGTACCAATAGAAGGTGTTGGTCGAGTTGAAGAATCGCCTTCACTCTCCACCAGTGCTCACATTACCACACTACAACAACCATTTGAATTTGAGATGGATGCCTCCAATTATGTTATTGGTATAGTTCTCATCGAGCGGGGGAATTCAGTGGCATATCATAGTGATACACTTTTAGATATAGTCTGAAAGCATCCCACTTATGACAAAGAGATGTATTCCACTGTGCAGGCCTACTAATAATGGAATTACTATATTCTGGGGAAGGAAATGATCATCCACACAGACCTCCAACACCTGCAGTTCATACAAACATAAGGAATGTTTCCAAATGATGCCATAGAAAATGATCCACATATATGCAATAGTTCCATATGAACATTAAGTACAAGAAGGGAAGCACCAATAATGTTGTAGAATCCCTCAGTCGAACATTAGTTATGTCATTGATCCCTTTATTCGACTCTTTTAGACACGAGACTTCAGGGTGGCCACATCTTTCCAAGAGTGATCCAAAATCCAACACCACATACTAGATGCTCGTGGAAGGAGAGCAAGTTCTATAATTTCACCTCTAGGATGCATTGTTATTCCACCTAAAACACCTTTTTGTTCTTTCAAGCAAGCATGCCAAGGTTATTTTGGATGTGTACTATAGTCATCATTGGACATTTTGGGGTAGAAAAAGCAGTGGCAGTGCTACAGAAGTATTTTTATTAGCCGAACTTTCGACAAGATGCTTTGAAGTACTACATCACATCCTGCACTCTCTGCACCATTTCCAAACCTACAATCAAGAAACAAGGCTTGTATACTCCTTTACACACTCCTATCAAGCCCTAGGAATCCATCTTCATGGATTACATATCGGACCTTGCTTCTACTAAGCATGACAATGACTATGTTTTCGTGGTTTTCGATAGATTCTCTAAGATGACCATTCTAGCGCCCCGCAAGAAGAGTATCACAGCAAAATCCACTACCAAACTCTTCTTTGAATGAGTATGGGAACACTTTGGGATCCCACACTCCATTATCTAAAATCAGGAAAATAGGTTCCTAAGTACATTTTGGTCAAGACTCTAGTCGTTGTTGGATACCAAGCTCACTAATTCCATGACCTTCCACCCCCAACCTGATGGCCAAACATAGGTCGTCAACAAGATTATCGTGAACATCCCATGCATGTAGAACTCAAAGCATCCATGCACATGGTATGAAAGCCTCCCCTATGTCTTGCACAGCTCCAACATGGCTCTTCGCATCTCAAATGACCACAATGCCTTTTTGGTGGGGTTGGGATTCCAACCGCTATGTCCCGTTGATGTTTCCATACCACTTGCAACTACTCAGGCAGATTCAACTCATGTCTAGTCTAAAGCTAACAGAGCTACCAGTTTCATTGACCATTCATCGCAACTCTCGGCAAGTCCATGACATATTGGATAGAGAAAAATGTGAATTACAAACAACATGATGATCAACATTGGGTGCCACACAAGTTCTATATTGAACCAAAATGGATTTTGGATAAACCTCTAAGTCTAAAAGACTTCATATAAGAGGTACAAGGTGCTAAATGGCACAAATCCTTTGTAAATCAGAGGAATATGAAAGTTCAGGAATGCTCTTGGAAATAGCCCCATTGTAGAGATCTTTTCCTCCTGAATCTATTGTAACTTGAATGGGCTAAAATGGACTTCGGGTGCAAAAGTTATCACAGAAAGAAGTTGCCCTTTGTTCTCTGGAAAAAGAGGCAAAATATTCAAAAATGGCAAAAAAAACCCTTATAAAGGGAAATCGCATCGGAGGAGGTCCAAAAGGCAGACTTAAGCGGAAAGGGGAGAAACCCTCGATTTCTGATCCCCGACATATCAAGTCAGAGGCAGGCTTGTGCATATAACCTAAGGCAAGGACCCCGGGTCGATGTGATATTGCGATTGCTGATATCGGCGGATTGGCGTCAGCAATGCCACGAGGCAAAGGACGGACCCCTGGGCCAACGCGACTTGCAATTGCAATATATTGCATGGCAACGTCGGCTCACAGCGATGTAAAAGGGGTGATAACGCCGGACCCGATGGACTTTATAGGTGTGGTTCGATAAGTTTTGAGTTCCAGTAAAAGGGAATTTTTTGTGTATTGGCGCATTTCGGCATCAAAATCGAAATATAAAGAAAAGACGCCTGAAGCGATAAAGCGGAGCCGAAAGGGAATTATAAACACGATGCCAAGTTATTTGAGTTCTGATAAAGCGGGATTTTGGGCAGGCCTCAGGCGGTAAGCGGTATTGGGTTGGCTCCGCCTAATCCCATACAATGAACATGTGTGGCTTGGCGGAGGAGCAGAGAAACTGCTTTTTCGAGCAGGTAAACTCCGTATCCTTAAGCTACCCGAAATTGCATATTGACCATTGGATCAGGGATCCCTTAGATCAACGGTGGAGCTTGTGAGACCGACCCAAAGTGGACCCGATGCGATATTAGGATGATTTCGATATAATTTGAAATCCGATAAAAAGGATTTTGTCGGGTTTTTGAATGTTTTCCCGTGTATTTGGGATCTCACCCAATACATTAATGCGATGCAATATAACACCTAATGGCGGACCCGATAGGGATTTTAAGGGCAATTGAATGGAATTTCATGTCTGGATTTCACGTCCGATAGTGTATTTTCCAAAAATCTCTGTGTAATTAAATTTTCTCCATTTTCAGGTTTTTGCCTAAGAGAAGGCCCCAAAACCTCTATAACCACTCCAGACCATCATGCCACACTACAAGAGGGCGTTTTTACAAGAAATGATGCATTTTGAAGCCACAGAGCCACAAAGCCAGATGGCCAATTAAACTGACAAGGAGTAGGGAAGCCAGAGAGGCACAAATAGATGATGATACACAAAGAAATGGTTGGGGCAGCCGAAGAGCCGGGAAAATGCCTCAAATGAGCCAGAAGGCCCAATTGATAGAGGAGTTGGCGAGAGCAGAGTAGCGGAGTGCAAAATTGCAGAGAGCTAATGAGTAGGCAGTTGAGGGAGTCTTTGGGAATCACTTGGAGGTCAAGTGAAAAAAAAGAGAGTTGAAAGTTGCCGAGAGAGAGCTTATAGAAGCCAAAGCCGACAGCCAAGAGCTAGAGCTAGAGCCAGAGCCAGAACCAGAACCAGAGCCACGAGCTAGAGCCAGAGCTAGAGCGAGAGCCAGAGTTAGAGCTGAGAGCCAGAACTAGAGCCAGAGCCAGAAAGCTGAGAGCTTCATAGTCGGGGATAAGATGGTGTTCTAAGCCCACTATGTTCTCTGTGCACTAGTGGCGTTGAGCATGGAGCTTGTAAAAGGACCTTACCATAATCCCAGAGAGCCTAATCAAGTTGACTATAGCTCAAGGAGATGTAGCCCAAGAGTTTTGGGCAAACTACAAATTAATGTTGTTGTTTTTGTATGCTTGTTTTATTACTACATTATTTACTATTATGTATGTTAAAATATCAACATAAGAAATTATACATAAGCACCTAAACAGTTAAAAATAAACACCAGCATACACCTTATTTTCAAGCACTTATTAATTTTCCATTGGTTAATCATAAAGACTTGGGAATATTTAAGCTTTGGAAGTGGGAGAGGTTCTTGTAAGTTGACAAGAAACCTTTAGTGCCCCATTTTCAGATCAGGTGGTATCAGAGCCTAAGTTTGGTTAACCTCACCTTCAAGAAGGTGATGTCAAAGTTGGTTATACCAGAGCAAGTGGTATCAGCTCAGAATGCTTGATTGGCATAGCAAAGATTGTTGTCTGAAAGGTGTTTACGCAGTCAAGGATTGATTGTCTGATTAATTGTATGCATTTTTGTTGACTGACTATTTTCTGAGTTTGCAGAGGTTAAGGGAAAGCTATTGATAGCTCAGACCAGGAAGGACAAGAAGGAAGAAGGGGTGAAAGCATTCTTCTATCCCAAAGTACCTCAAGGAAATACTTGAAGCGCAAGAAGTGTGTTACAAAGGCTTTCTTAGATAAGCTCTTTGTTAATCTTGTTTGAAGTTTTTGTTTTGTTCATTTTCATAATGACAACTTCTACAAGTGAGTCCTCAAATTCCTCCTTCATCACAAGATTCTTTGATGAAGACTTGAAGAAAAACTTGTTCACCATGATGGACAAGGTGAGAGAAATGTATGAGGATGGAAGGAAGAGCAGCATGCTTAGAAAGTAGTTGAATTCTGTGGAGGAAGAGAAGCAGTTGCTTTCTGACAAATTGCAAGAAATGGAGAGGCAACTTCATATTGCAAATATGAACCTGAAAAGGATGCATGAGTTGGAGTCACAACTCTTTGTCGCCAAAGAAGCCTTAGTCAATTATCATCTTGAAGAAGAGGTAAGCATGCACAAGGTATTGTTGAGCCAATAATGGTTGAGGAAAGGCTTAAGTATTTGGGTCTTGGCTATGGATAGTCTTATGGAGAGAGTTCCAAAGCTACCATGAAGGCCATTGAAATAGTTCCAAGAAGGAGTTTCATTGCAGGTCCTCTACCTCAGAAGTGTGAAGATTGTGTTCAGGAGGAATGCAATAGCTTGAAACATCATTTGCAGGATGCAGATGTTCAGAAGCACACACTTGAACCAGAGAGTTGTGGAAACTCTGACAGCCTTGAAGAGATTAATGGTATTCCAAAGGAAGCCACTTCTTCATTTGCTTCACCTCCTCATGAAGGCAATAAAGGTGAAAGAGGCAGGTATAAATCTGGTTCTAATCATATTCCTTTTGATTTTGTAAAGCATGATAAATTTCCACATAGAGATGGGAAAATAATTGCATGTTCCTTTCGTGGTTTGGATAACCATAGTGTTTCTAGATGTTGGAAGAGAATGGCCACATACAGGAAACTTTTTAAGGAAAGGAAGCAAGAAGCCAAAGGTCCATTAGACAAGGCAAATCATGCTTTCAAGAGGATGCACATGTGTTGCACTTACTGCCATAAGCAAGGGCATATTGCTACAAAGTGTTGGACTCTAATTCCAGCAATGCTTCCACCAAAGCTGAAGAAGAAGGTGGAAAGGGAAGATGGCAGAAATGGAAAGGAGGTTTCCATAAATGATGTGTCTCAGAATGATTCACATGTTGATGTTGATGTGCAGACAAAGGTAGCACCTTTGAAAGGGATTGGTAAGAAATGGTTAGAGTTCTTATCCGATTAAGATTGCATGTCTATTGATGCATCTATTTGCATTTCTTGTTAATGAGATGCAAGTTGCACGTTTTTACCAAGAAGGTGAATGGAAGAAGTTGAGCAGGAGACTCACTTTGTTGCTGCAACATTATATTTCATTTCAGCTTTGAAAGTATAGTTTTCTTAAGCGAAAGTTGAAGGATGAAATGCATGCATGAGCATGATGTGCATGAACACAAGGATGTTGATGTTTTCCTTGTTTTTGAACACGTATGTGTAATTAACTTGAAGGGTTGATTGCTTTGTTGTAAACATGCATGTAATGTTGACTTGGGAAAAGTTAACTTGGTCTCCAAGATGGAGAAACTGATAGAGTGTTTCATATTTTGAAAAAGAGTCCTAATGGTATTTTTCTACATGCTTGACTTGAAGGGTCATTTGTTTAAAGGCATGTTTTGTTGGCTTATTTTCTAGTCCATCATTTGTATGCAGATGAAATACATGGAGGTGTTCACAAGATGTGAAATCTGTTTCATTCATTGAAGAAGGATTTTAGGGCATCCAGTTGTTGTCTGTATTTCTCTTGTTGCTAACAGTTGTTGTTGACAACTTGTCAAATCGGTACAAATGAGAATCTTGTGAAGCAGATGTACTTCACATTTGTTTGAGCCACCTTGGATCAATGATCAAGGCATAAAAGTTCAAACTACCTTCTGTGACCATCTAAGCAGGAGTTCTGCAGGAAGGCAAGGAGGAAGGCAACTCTTCCCAGGAAGACCAGCACATCCAGGAAGGAAAGTGGTCAAAGGCTTTGGTTCAGAGGCACTATGCAAGGCAACTATGTGGAGGCTAAAAGAAGAGGGTGTTGTTACTCTCATACTATTCAGACCAGTATATCAGTCTTTTGGAGACCAAAATTTCTTTTAGTGGGAAGGCATGATCCAAAATGGATTTTGGATAAACCTATAAGTCTAAAATACTTCATATAAGAGGTAAAAGGTGCTAAATGGCACAAATCCTTTGTAAAACAGAGGAAGATGAAAGTCTAGGGATGCTCTTGGAAATAGCCCCATTGCAGAGATATTTTCCTCCTGAATCTGCTGCAACTTGAATGGGCTAAAACAGACTTCGGGTGCAGAAGTCATTGCAAAAAGAAGTTTCCCTTTGTTCTTTGGAAAAAGAGGCAAAATCTTCAAAATTGGCAAAAAAAACCCTTATAAAGGGCAATCGCATCAGAGGAGGTCCAAAAGGCAGACTTAAGTAGAAAGGGGAGAAACCCCCAATTGCTGATCCCCGACATATCGGGTCGGAGGCAAGCTTGTGCATATAACCTAAGGCAAGGACGTCAGGCCAATGCAATATTGTGATTGCCAATAGCAGTGGATCAGCGTCAGCGATGCCACGAGGCAAAGGAGGGACCCCTGGGCCAACGCGACTTGCGATTGCAATATAGCACATGGTAACATCACCTTGCAACGATGTAAAAGGGGTGATAATTCCGGACTCGATGGACTTTATAGGTGCGGTTCGATAAGTTTTGAGTTTTGGTAAAAGGGACTTTTTGTGTATTGCCGCATTTCGGCATGAAAACTGAAATACAAAGAAAAGATGCCCGAAGCGATAAAGCAGACCCGAAAGGGAATTATAAACATGGCGCCATGTTATTTGACTTCCGATAAAGTGGGATTTCGGGTGGGCCTTAGGCGGTAAGCAATATTGGGCCGGCTCCGCCCAATCCCATACAATGAACGATGCTTGGCTTGGCGGAGGAGCAGAGAAACCACCTTTTCGGGTAGGTAACCTCTGTACCCTTAAGCTACCCGAAATTGCATATTGACCGTTGGATCAGGGATCCCGTAGATTAATGGTGGAGCTTGTGAAACTGACCTAAGGCGGACCCAATGCGATATTAGGGCGATTTCAATATAATTTGAAGTTCAATAAAAAGGATTTTGTCAGGTTTTTGAATGTTTTCCCATGTTTTTGGGATCTCACACAACGTGCTAATGTGATGTGATATAATGCCTAATGGTGGACCCAATAGGGATTTTAGGGGCGATTGAATGGAATTTCACGTCTGGATTTCACGTCCATTAGTGTATTTTCCAGAAATGTCTGCATAATGAAATTTTCTCTATTTTCGGGTTTTTGCCTTAGAAAAGCCACCGAAACCTCTGTAACCACTCTAGACCATCATGCAACGCCACAAAGCCATAGAGCCAGTCGAACTGACAAGGAGCAGGGAGGCTGTAAAGGCACAAAGAGATGATGATATGCAGAAAAATGGTTGGGGAGCCCGAAGAGACAGGAAAATGCCTCAAAGGAGCCAGAAGGCCCAATTGACAGAGGAGTTGGTGAGAGCAGAGTAGCAGAGTGCAGAACTGTAGAGGGCTAATGAGCAGGCAGCTGAGGGAGTCTTTGGGAATCACTTGGAGGTCAAGAGAAAAACCAGAGAGCTGAAGGTTGCCGAGAGAGAGCTCAGAGAAGCTAGAGCCAAGAGCCAAGAGGCAGAGCTAGAGCCAGAGCCAAGAGCCAGAGCCAAGAACCAGAGCCAGAGCCAGAGCTAGAGCCAGAGCTGAGAGCCAGAGCCAGAGCCAGAGGCTGAAAGCCGAGAGCTTCAGAGCTGGGGATAAGATGGTGTTCTAAGTCCACTATGTTTTTTGTACACTAGTGGAGTTGAGTGTGGAGCTTGTAAAAGGACCTTGCCATAATCCCAGAGAGGCTAGTCAAGTTGACTAGAGCTCAAGGAGACATAGCCCAAGATTTTTGGGTGAACTCCAAATTAATGTTGTTGTTTCTGTGTGCTTGTTTTATTGCTGCATTATTTACTATTATGTATGTTAAAATATCAGCATAAGAAATTATACATAAGCACGTGAACAATTAAGAATAAACACCAGCATACACCTTATTTTCAAGCACTTATTAATTCTACATTGGTTAATCATAAAGACTTGGCAATATTTAAGCTTTGGAAGTGGGAGAGGTTCTTGTAAGTTGACAAGAAACCTTTAGTGCCCCATTTTCAGATCACAGATGGGGGACAAACTGTGGTTACATTTGTTGAAGGAGCGTCTCATTGGGTCGACCACAAGCTTCACCTACTTTTGATATGGGCCTTACATCATCACTAATGTTGTAGGAGAAAATTCTTTCTAGATCACCATTCCACTGTTCCTTAGCCTACACCCAGTATTCATTGTGGACCGGTTGCTACCATACTTCGCCCCCATTGTTGAATACATCATACATTGAAGAACAACTCACACCAATAGAGCTAAACGTAGACTACATGGAATAGGCTACAACTGATTGGATCGTGGACACAGAGAGTATAGATCAAGAAAAATCGCCAAAAAAATATCTAGCTATATCAGGTTGTTAAATCTGGCCAGCTCATGGACCAAGGCAAGTGGCTCACCAGGGACCAAATTCAGTAGAATTTTCCCCATCTCATGGAGGCACTCAACGCAATGGGGAACATTTCTTCCTAAGGGGGGAGGACTAATCTAGGTGGATATTGGTGGCCACCCACCTATTCCACTTGGACCCCCATTGTTTCTTTCAGTTTCCTTAATTGTAGCACAATTTACTATTTTTGGTATTGTTTCAAGTCCTGGACCTTTGAAGCCGTTTTAAGGCCATAAATGATATTTTTTTGGAAAATGGGAAAATGTGTGTCATTAAATCACAATTTTTACGTGGACTTTGTATTCCTCAGATAGATCTTTTTAATGAGATATGTACACATTAAATGGAGATTACATGCCAAAGTTATGACCCTATGAAGTTGATGTACCAATTTACCCCAACGGGGCCCATAGACTTTTGGCGCTTCATATCCTAGGGTTAGGTTTTTGCATGTTTAGGATTTTCCATTGTTTCTCAATAATAAAAAGGCCCTTGAGCCTCATTGTAACACCGTTCTGAGGCATGTAGTTGCCACATCTCTTCTTAGAGATAAGCTAACATTGTCCGAGCCAGTTTATTTCCATTATGTATGTAAGCATCTTTCAGTTCTTTGATATTAATGAAATGAAGATTTATTTTTGTTGCATCTCTATGTTTATGTTTATACTTTTATTCTATTTCATTCTTTCCTAAGTTCGAATCATATATATTTATTAAACAAATGTATATTAAAACACCTTACAACATAATTAGAAACATTCCTAGGAAATTACAACATAGATCGGTCGAGAAAAATACATTGTCTAACAAGAAAAATGAGCATTCAACAACCCCTTTAATTCATTCATTCATACACCCATTGAACCAGAGTACAACATAACGATGCCATCAAAAACCAACCAAAGACCTCCATGTATTTTGTATTAACAACAACTATCAAGAACACAATTATAGTGGAGTATCATGCACCCAAAATGGGGGGAACTCAAACTATCATTATCCATACTATATCATTCAGCCAACATCATTAAAATTAACATGTTAAATATCAAGGGAGGACCCAAAGAGTTTAAACCTTTTCAAACACAACATTAAGTTTGTAGGCTAAAAATAATGTAGAGACTAGTGTTATGCTTCAAGGGCCAACAAAGAGATCTTGTTGTAGTTTACCCTATGTTATCATTTTCAATCTTCTGTAAGGGAAGAAGGTCTCACCCAAAGTGTTTTTGGGAATTTAAGTATGTGATGAGGTTTTGTGAATGAGAGTGGATTTATTTACCATTTAAATAAGTTATCAACCATTACAAGATAATTATCCATTACACATGAGCATATAACTAGAAACTTAAAAGAAAATTTTTAACATAGAGTAGATCACACACATTACACGAGAGATATCCCTGAAAACAATATCTTTTCATTAATGTCAGACGAAACTGTCAAGCTAAAAAATTGAAGAGTTTTCTATTGCCTTAATTCCCTTTTTACCTCCCTCATTACCCTTTTTGAACTCCCTACTCCATATCCTCACAACCTTTTGGTGTAATAATGGATGAATATGCTTTGAATTAGACATTTTTTTAAAGTTATAAGGTATATCTTTAATGATTCCAAAATTACTTCATTTGAGTGCATTTTAATTGTTATATATAAATGTTACAAATGATAGGTAAGTAGATCTTGCACCTTCTACTGGTCCCTGCAACCAAAGGAAATGAGTGTGTACATTGTTTCTATGTGAAGACTGCGACGTGAGTCTGTAACAAGTGGACATCTCTACACTCTATTGAAGTCATAAATGGAGTTAGGTCAAAGTAGTGTGTTTTGTTGAAGTTTCAATTTGCTATTTGGTCAATATTTGGGAGCTCTGACCTTCGAGTCTCTCTACAACAGATCTCTAGTTCACCCAGGATTAGATAACAAGTGTAACCAAGCTTATCTCCCTATGGATTATTATGATTTGTATTTTTTTCCGCAACTGCTCTAGCTAGTTTTATCATGTTCTTGTATTATAATCATTATAAAAATATAGCTATGGCTCTCATCCAATATAACAATTCTTTTGTATTGATATTATGTTATTCTAACTTTCTATATCGCTCCATAAGGTCAATGGACTTTGATATATCTATGTTCTATGTAAAAATTAGTTTTTTTACTATTGAAGCTCTAGCATGTTCTCTATTTCATTATCTTCATCTATAATAATATTTTTGATTAGGAAACGAATTGGTTAGTTGGGCCCACCAACTAAACATGTTTCCCTTTTCTTTTGTGTTAGGAGGGAACTCACAATTTAAAAAAAATTACCATAGGGTCAAGAAGGAATTTTTTTGGGGATGGCCTTAAATATGATATTCAAAATTTTGTGGATAAATGTTTCGTTTTCCAACAAAATAAAGTTCAAACAATTAAGTCCCCGGGTCTTTTACAACCTTTAGCCATTCCAAGTCAGCATTGGTTGGAGGTATCAATGGATTTTATCACAAGTTTACGCAAGTATGAAGGAAAGAGTGTCATCATGGTGGTAGTTGATAGACTTACTAGGTATGCACACTTTTGTGCATTATCTCATCCTTTTAAAGTCAGTATAGTTGGTACCTCATTTATGGAAACAATTCAAAGCTACATGGAAAACCAAAGATTATTGTAAGTGACAAAGATCCCATTTTCACTGTAAATTTTTGGACGGAATTATTTTCTTGTATTGGTACTCAATTATCTCATAGCTCATCTTATCATCCTCAATCTGACAGGCAAACTAAGATAATGAACACGTGTTTGGAAGGATATATTCATTGCTTTGTATCTGATAAACAAACACAATGGGTCAAGTGGTTAGCTCTGGCTGCATGGTGGTATAACACTTTCTTCCATACTGCAGCAAAATGACCCCATTTATGGCACTTTATGGATATCATCTACCGTCCACCACATCATCTTTAAGAGAAAATTCTAACGATTCAAATAGTATTTCCATAGCTTGACGAAGAAAGAAAAATCATATTGGAGCCAGAAGTAGTCACAGAAGCACGATCTTGACAACTACGAAATCGATCGATTTCAAAGTAGCTCATTAAGTGGAAGAACTTACCAGCTGAATATTCCATAGGGAAGATGAGAATTTATTCAGACACATCCATAACTACTCAAGCATTGAGGACAACATTTTTTTGAATGAGAGGGGCATGTTAGGTCCCTATAATACTAATTTATCCCCCTTATTGTTATTATTAATGTAGCCCCCCTTTTTTTATTTTTGTGCCCATTTAGCCCCCATATCGTTATTGTTGTGCCACATAGAAGCCCACTATTGTTATTGTTGTGTCCTTACATTATTATTGTTATGTAGGCTCTGATTATATTCTAACCCTTTAGACTCCTATAAATACCAAGGAGGTATTGTCATTTGAATCATCCAAGAATTGTTCATTTGTGTGATATAAAGGAGGTTTCCCCCTCGAAGAATCTATTTCTCAAGTCATTGATCCCTTTCATTTTGTGAGTTGGTTGCGTAACATTTTGTTTTTTTCCGCTTTGGGATATATATATGCTTGTGTATTATTTGATTTATATATTGTGATGTGCTAATTAACTTTAAAGCTCTTATATCTTAGTTGTTTTGTGCCTACATAGTGTATTATTTCATATATTGTCTGCTTGGTATAATATTTGTATTGTGTGCTTGAGTGAAGTGTGTCTAGATCTAGAATATGAGGATTGAATTTGAATTGTGTCACTTCTCTTAAATGTTGAGCCATGAATCAATTGTAGCAAGCTATAAAACAATAGTATTTTGATAATGATACAATTTCACTCTATTTCCTACACGTTTGTTTTGAATGACTTATTGTGTATAAATGTTTTGATGAAGAATTCGATCATTGAGTTATAACCTCTAGATTTCATTTAGGACTTTGATAAAATGTTTTTTGAACCATTGTGATTATAAGGTATGTGTGCATCAATATTGTGAGATCAATCTATTTCTTCTTGTGAAAAATTAGCAACAAAGTATCTTTCGTAGAGCTTATTATCTATTAGGGTTCATATGTTTTCAATCTTTATGCTAAAATAAAATGAGATATACCTCAATGAAATTTTGATTTATATATCTATGTATTTCCTTACTATCTGCAAAGTTAAATTTAAGGATCATTAGACAGGAATGTTTTGAAAAATGAATATAACCCTGGAATTAATATCCTGTGGATTTCATTACAAACTTTGAAAAAATGTCTTTCAAACTCGTGTGATTGTAGGGTGTTGATATAATGGTCCTTTGTGGTTGCATTATTCCCTTTTATGGATTTGTGGCAACAATATATAATTTTTGAAGAGCTTGTATTGATTTAGTTTTTGTGTTAAGAGCACATGCACAAGTCTTCTTAAACATTGAGCTTTGGATCTGAATGAGTATATTAGGTTATGTGTGTAATATTTGGTTTTAATAACCAACACACTATCTTCATTATATTGAGTTATGATTAATAGAAGTAGACCTTGAAATCTCTTTTTCTTTTAGAGCATGATTGCATTAACATAGATTAACTAGGCATGTATGAGGAATTGAAGTTGGATTCTTTTTCCTTTTGGTTTTGTTAAGTAAGTTCTCTACATTACATTAGGATAAGGGATTTAGTGAATTTTCTAGTGCTCTTTTCATGGTGTGATGAGACATATGGTCATTTGTCCCCTATACAATTGAGATAGGCTACAAGGTTTCTCAACCTAGTAGGTAGACATGAGTAGGATATATGCTCTTCTCTTGCTCTAAATGTGTGAAGATAATTAGGGTTTCTGACTCCTTTGTCCTTTAAATAATTGAGATAGACTCCACAAAGTTTCTCAACCCAATTAGGAGCCAAAGTTCAGAAATTCCAGTGAAACGTAGCTAGGTTTTGTTTTCCAATAAATGCCATTGGGATTGTAGGATTAGAATAGAGTCCAAGGGATTGATATGCTTTTGAAAGTTGGAAAGTGTTAATGGAATAATTTATGTTGCAAGGCAAATATTGGTTTTTTATGTACTTAAAGTCTCCTTCTGGCACATATTGTGTTGCACCTCAAAGCTTACAATACCCTGGATTGACATAATGATGGTGGAATAATAACCTAACATATATCACACCTAACATTTTTCCATCGTTGTTGGGGAGGAGCTTAGGGAGGAGACTATGGTAATCTTAATTTTTTATTAGATTTTTCCAACATTAGAGGTCAGAATATGTGTTATTTTATCTAGTAGGTGTGCCTTTATTCTGTTGATTATTAGGAAGGATTGATTTTTTTTCCGATAAGGGATTATTGTTGGTGTGATTTTTCTTAGCAACAATTAGAGCATTTTATTTAAGAATATTCAAAACTTCTCTTAATAATCATTAGGTTAAGTTGTTAATAGTTTTTCTTTTTAACAATTTTTTTTATTAAACATGATATATAAATTAATAAATTTATTTCTAAACATAAAGAATTATAAGCATATATATTTAAATTATATAAACTTAATAAACATTTTAACTAATTAATATATTTATCCCAGAATAGATTTAGTAACGCATATATTTAAATAAAAACAATTATGCTTAATAAAAATATTATCTTTTCCCCAGATGCGGGTGATTAACTGGAATTTAATGGAGATTAGACATGAGGATGGCAGAAAGCCAAGACACATGGCCACCTGCATCCCCAGCTATGCCAATTTTTGGCGAGCCACCGTCAACCTGCAGGCACCATTAAGCTAGTGCTCAGGTCGAGACGCTCGCGATAGACATAAAGCTATGGCTTCTGCAAGCCTGAATTCCTTCTCCCCTTCCCCACTCAATTGTTCTTACCCCCCTGATGCTGCAGAGCCGAGCTCTCGCATGACAATAGGGAGGCGCTATTGGCTTCTTAGTTGTGTTGATTTAGGGAATAGCTTCCATTTCTCCCATACTGCTCACTGTGCTCTTAATTCTTCACAGAATACCACTGCTCCACGCCTAAATAGCTCTATTGACTCCAGCGTAATCTTTGCCTCGCCCTCTGTAATCAGTGTTAATACTATTTTCATCTCGGCCCACACCATTTCCATCCATCCTACCCGGAGAGCCATGACGCATCTTCGCCACCGGATGCGAAGCAGGAGAGGCAGCAGTCGCGGCCAAAACATTCCACCTCTACACCACCTCCTCCTGAGCCAACGTCCCCTTCTTCCTCCCCTTCGTCTTCTCCATCCAGAGGTCATTTTTCTGGCAGATATCCCGCCACCCATAGTGGAAGAGGTCGAGCCCAAGCCTATGGTGCGAGCAGAAGGAACGCAACTACTCAAACAAATAACTCCCCTGACCCCCCTCATCTGTCGCACCATTCGACCCAACTTTGCTTCCACAATACCTTGAGTGGGCCTGTTATCATTGCCACTGTCACAGTGGCTTTCAGTGAAGAAACTCGACTGCAAGATGAGCAGGATGCTCAGACCCATGACCCAGTCCCAAAGATAAAAGATAACATCACGCAGAAGAAGGAAAAGGAGAAGCAAGCCATCAAAGGACGACATCACTCGAACAGCAGGTCTGCTTTGCCTGGTCGCAAAGATGGCCATGACAGCATTCCACAGGGTGAGGACATCTCTGGTGGCAAGCATGCAGACAAAGGCAGCTTGGGTGGCACACAAGCAGAAGGGAGCTTCCATGGTGGCATGTCTACAGCGGTGGAGGACCAGGATGTGTACAGCTGTCCCATTGTGGAAGAGCCTCCACCGAGGGACACCTACCCAAGAGGCTCCATGCAGCCAGCTGTTCAAGATGCCAAGTTTCTTTTTCGATGATTCATGGGGTTTTTTTTAATGATTTTTCAAACTATGTGGTTATTTTTGGTAAAATCACTGTTTATGTTGGTTTTGAACTGGGATCCTTGCCTGGGCATCTTTTTTGGGTTTATTCAGGCTGGTTTCCCCTTGAAGGGCAACCATGTTTCAGTTTGTATTGACTAATAATGATATAACTATGTTCAGTACCGCAAAGGCCGGAGCCTCGTTGTATATTTTTTATTGTTTTTTAATAGAATTACCATTACTTAGAAAAAAAAAAAAAAAAAAACATATTATCTTTTTAATTAATTATTTAATAAATATTATTTTAATAATTATTTAATAAACATTTATATAATTTTATCCTAGCTTATCTAATAATCCTTCATATATGAGTATTTATATAAATTAAAAGAAGATAATACATATTTATTTAAATAAATATACATGGTAAACAAGTTAACTAATTTAATTTAATTAATTAATTATTTAATTAATATTTTTTTTAATTTTACCTTAATTTATCCCATAATAATATAAGTTTTATTAACGGATATATTTAGTTACATTTAGATTTAAATAAAAATAATTAAATCTAACAAATTAACTAATTAATTAATTAACTAACTAATTAATAAACTTTCCCCTAACTCTTGGTCCAGTCAAATTTAGCTGTAGTCCAGTCAATTCTAGCCATTTCCTTTGGTCAAAATTAGTTGTTTATTTCTAACCGTTTGAATAATCGGTCTCTCTATTTAATTTGTTGCCATGATCTGGTTCTTCATCTTGTCTTGACGATGAACCACACTTGCTGGTTCAAAATGCGTCGACAAATGAATTTTGATGTGATTATCGCTGAAAACATTTCTCAAAAACTTGTTATGGATCACAGAAGCCTCAATTCAATAAGTTAGTGTTGTTATAGGTCAACAAGATGATTGATAATATTTACTTGGATTTATGTTGTAACTTTTCTTTCAAACATGGATGACTAAGCATAAGGGTCGTAGACCAAAGAAGGTTAAAACTAGGTCTGATATTCCTAAAAGTCATTTCTCAAATGTTAGGCCTGCTACATGTAAACACTCCCAATATACTCAAAATAACGAGGCCATAATATTACACTTGGATTCTAGAGATAGTATCTCAAGTGTATCTCATCCAGTAGGGGAGAAAAGAGTGACTTTTGCAGTCCATTCTTCTTTTGTGGTTTCTTTTGTAGGAAAGGAAGATCCAAGGAATAACCAGTCCCCATCACTGGATATTCAGTATAGCCTAATTGGAAACAATGACAAGATTTCATATCATGAGGATGGAAATGGTGAAGGATGTAGTGAGATCAATGCATAGGGAGAAATCACTTTAGGGTTCCAAATCGTGGACCCTCACTCTATAGTTCAGATGAAAACTATTCCTCTCTGAGTTCTTCCACATTTTCATGGTAAGGTTCATGAAGACCCAAATGTGTTTCTTTTTTAATTTGATATATTGTGAAGGATCTATGATTACTCTTCCAAAGTAAAAAAACTTGAAATTTTCCTCACTACCCTTAGGGATGCATCTTTACACTGGTTCATGGGGTTGGGGGGAAATACTATTAGAACATGGGACAGAATGAGAAGAATATTCCTTTGGAAATATCAAGAATACTGTAAGGCTTGTGACTTACAAGATAAAAATTTTAGAATGACGTAATGAGATTATGAAAGTTTGGAAGACTACCTTGAAAGTTTTCTTTATATGCTCCAAAGGTCCAAACATAAATTAGACCCGGGCATTATTAGAACAATATTTTTGTGGGGTAGTTTAGATGAGTCAATTATTGTATTAAATTTGATGGGACATGGAAATGTATCTCAGTTGAATTTTTTTTAGATTTTCACTTTGTGCATCAAGTATCCACGCATTCAGTCCAAGTCTAGCAAAGTTTTGAGAGATAATTCCTTTAAAAATATCAAATCTGGAACAAATGGTGTTATTAAAACTGAAACTTCGACATCTGTTAGAAAATTTTAAGACTAACTTGCTTGAAAATTTGAATTTGTAACTAGATGTTTTAGAATTTAAAAAGAAGAATATGGGTGTGCTTCACTTTCTATATTTTGTCTAAATTGTAGTCATAAAAACCAACTGTCTGATTGTCCTACAAATGTTGTTAATACTTGTGTCATTTGTGCAAGAGAACATTCTATAGATCGATGTTCTTCCGTACCAATCTCGAAGGATATTTTTCAATAAGAAAACCAAACACTTGAACCATTGCATGTGATGGGTTCTAAAAAACCATGGCAATAGCTAACTTTCGTTATGCAATTTGAACCTGCACAAAATGTTTCTAATTTTCATGGCCAACAAAATTCATTTTAGAATTGGAAATATTTAGTACCCTAGGAAGGGTATCCCTTGCACTATGGCCAAAACCATAATTGGAAACAGGGGTGGATAGGGCCTTCATATCCTACTTTTCCATACCCCATGCCACCTCAACAGCCATATCCTATGCTTGTAAACACCAAAGAAAGTAATATATAAGAAATTCCTTGTCCTAGTTTTGATGTTTTGATATACTAGAAGGAGTGTGTGATTTTATGTCATGACTTCCCATTCATCCAATTGATTTCATAAAAAGAGTCACCATATATATTTATCTCAATGATGTTTAAGAATATTTCTAATTGAAGGAGAAGATTTAAGGAAAATAATGTCACAAATTTATTTGATGCAGGGCCTATACACCATGCAAAAGAGTAAAAGTGTTGTTCAAAGAGATAGAGTATCACCCCAACCCCTCCCAGTGAAGGGGGGGAGTTTCCAGCCCCATTGAAGAAATCCCAAGGCTTATCCTTTTGAATAAGAATATTAGAGTGTTATATTCTTGAAGGGATTTGAAGCTTTTTTGACAAAGAATCCTAGATGGCCAAGCTATTGCAAACTACTCTAATACAAGAACTCCCTTTATCTTCAAAGATAACAATTTCTCTCTCAAGCCAAATTCTCTAGCAAACCACCAAAAGAATTTCCTTTAGGTTTTCCTTTGGCTTCCTATTTAACCAGGCTAGCAGATAATCCTCCATAGTGACACCATTCCAAGAGTATTTTGCGCCATGGATATGTTGAATCTCCTTCCAAACTTGTTGTGTAAGATGGAAAGTTATGAAGAGATGTGCGATGTATCCTTTTGCTTGTAGATATCAAGAAAATCTATTGTCCATGTGTTGTGTTGTACAA
Organism: Pinus taeda; assembly: GCA_000404065.3. Taxonomy (NCBI): domain Eukaryota; kingdom Viridiplantae; phylum Streptophyta; class Pinopsida; order Pinales; family Pinaceae; genus Pinus; species Pinus taeda. The sequence continues at coordinate 132,079 of APFE031029088.1, forward strand.
CAGCCCCCCATTTCATAAAACCTTTACACAAAATCTTAATATGAAATGGGTCGCTTTCAAATAAACTTAGTTAGATGTGTGAATAAAATGGTATTTACCTCATCACAAGAAAAGTCCTTACTAAAAGGCCTGATGTAAATGAATCATTTTATAAAGCCTTTTAGATAAAAAAACAATGTGTTCCTTTAAAAATATTATGAAACCATTCTACATTGCGATAAAGCAATCGGAGATCGCATATCGCAATAAAGGAAACACACATAAAAGAAAAACCTCACCCAATTCTCCAATCCGAAAAGGAAATCACAATCAGCAATCAGAGAAATCAAATGCCAAAGGTACAAAAAACAAAGCCTCCTCAACCCTTCCAGTCCGATAAGGAAATCGCAATCGGAAATCGGTAGAGTCATATGACAAGGGGATAAAGTTTAAGCCAAATCCAAACTACGATCAATTAATTGGGCGCGCATATCGAAAGGTAAACATACACTAAAATAGTTTGCATGCATTATACTCCGCTATATTATATAATATTACCTTTCGATAAATTGGAGATATTCATTGAAAGTGCTAAAGCCCTTCCCTTTAACACTCCCGATCGTTGTTTTGCAATCTATCGTCAATTGTCAATCAATAAAATCTAATTCACACTTGAAATAATCATTCGGTATACGATCAACGAGATGGGAATTTATGATATTATTTACCATGATTGGCAGTTCGGACGACTATTTAATATTACAATTAAGGATAGATCCTTTAAAAGATTTCATCCATGGTAATCCTTAACTGTATTTCATTTATCATATGCCAATCAATGTAATTCTATTCATTGTCATATTGGCTTGTGACAAAACTATCTCTGTATTCCTATTTGCAACTATTTGCGCAGAATTCCTCCGAACCCAGAAATCCAGAGAAAATGGGGAAGAAATGAAAGAAGTCCACAACAACTCCCGGAGCCAAAGAACCAGAGCCAAGCAAGAAAGGATTAATCTCAGATACAATGTGTCTTGGTGTGGGAAATACTAGCTCGGAAAGCATTTATAATCCGATAGAAGTAGAGGAGCCCGAATAATTATCAGAGGAAGCCACAGATGATTCAACCAACAAATCAGATGGAACTCTTAAGAATTGGCTTGTTCTTATCTTCACAGGATAGAAATGCGAGCTAAAATCCTCCCATCTACTGATGTGGTAAGATGGGTAGTAAAAATTCCAGTGTCAAATAGAACATTTTCCACAGTAGATGGAAGGATATTTGGCTCATTCAAGCCTGAAGATCTCAAGCAAATGTATCATCTACCACCACCCGAGAAGCGATACAAAAAGGTGTTCCTAGAAGCATTTGCAAAGGAAAACGACTCAGAGTCAGCCCCGATAAAGCAATGGAGGCATTTCTCGGAAAAACACAAGCAGGAGTCATTGGGTAAGTACTCTGTTGACTCATTGGCTTCCCCTTATTGCTATGCTGGAGCTATGCTGTGTAGATTATGGGGACAACATGATTCTGCCAAATTCACTATAGAAAAGGTCCCCCTAATGGAAGCTGCAATCAATGGTTATGTTATGGATTGGGAAAATATTTTGTCTGATAAACTAGCCACAATGATTTTAGAGTACAGAAAAAATGCACATAAAACTTCCCGGACCATTCCCCCTTTCTATTACAGTGCATATATTATGGATACTATTTGCTTTAATTCTAAATATCCGGTACTCGGATGGAAGTGGATTACACAAGATCCGAACCCAATTCATATTTATCATAAGCAGTTGTGGAAGTCACACTACAAAAATCACCTGTATAGAATTTGCATGGTTTTATTTTACTTGTATATTATTCTATTTTTAATAATCTTTCTCCGGAAGCAGAGACTGACTTGACAGTAGTAGGTAGTTGGTTCGATGAGGAGAAATTTACCTATGTAAGGCTTTTTGATAGTCTCACTAAACCCCATGTTCTCCCCCTATATGTGCTTGATAAATTGTTAGCTCGAGAATTGGCTTATCAGATAACAGTGGAAGGGACATCCAAAACCCTTAGGGATTCAAAGAAACACATGTGGCCTATATTTCCCTTACGATGTGGCATTTTCACGTTACATGACTACAAGCATGCAGAGAAAGAGGCAGAAAAGATTCAAATGTTGAATCTTGCCACAATTCTGAACAGGCAATATGATCCAAGAAAAGTTGCTTATAATGTCACATCTCAAGCCAAACTTGCCAAATTTGATCATGAAGTAGATGACTTCAATGATTTATTCACTTCAGCTGAATCATTATTTCAGGTTAAAGGATTGGCCAAGATGAAATATGAAGATGAAGGGTTAGAAACATTCAATAGGCTCAGAGACCAGAGGTTGCAAACTTTGCCTTTGGACCTATTAGTTACAACCCCGACAGTCCAGCCAAGTGAAACTGAACAAGAAGCTACCGATAAAACTCCTGCAGTGGAAAAAGTTCTTGAGAAAGAAAAAATACCAGAGAAAGAGCAGGAACGAGGAAAAAGCAGTGAACTCATTGATTCAAACATTCATATTGATCCCAAACTGCTCAAAGAATGGCAACAATTTGACTCAATCATCAGCAATACTGAGAGCCTACAAGGATTTAGCACACCTGAGATGACAACCGGTCAGAAGGCTGCAACTAATATAGTTTCGATTGAAGGAACTAGCGTCCCACCCATGACTCAAAAGGATGTAGAGATGATTCTAGAGAACCCATCCGATGAAATTGTTCTACATGTAGAAGAAATACCACCCTTGGATGTCTTCTACAACCCTAAGCATAGGGTTGTAATAAAGAGACAAAGGAAAAAGAGAAAACTTGATCAATCTTCTCTTTTGCCTGCATAGATGGAGATAACTAATGTGGTACGGAGAGAGGAAGTCAACCCTTCCAAAGACCTTACTAAACTCTCTCAGTATGCTGGAGCATACACAACAGCTACTATGGACAAGGCATCGAAAGTCAGCAATTTGCTCAAGGAAAATGATCAAGAGATTATCTTGTTAGAGACACAGGTACAAGAGAAGCAGTAGAGGATAGAATAGTTAGAACAATAGTTAGCAGCACAGAAGCATTCAAATTACCAATTAAACGAGCAATTGCTCAAAGAGAAACAGAGGATAGATCAACATGCAGTTCAGAAGAAAAAGGAACTATCTCAAACATTAAACAAGCTGAAGTCAATGAATGAACAGTTGAGCAAATCAAAACAAGAATAGATCGCTCAACTGTCACTGCAAATAGAAAAGTTCAAAGGATTTCCTCAAGTGGGAGAATTCAAATCAGAGGCTCTCCAAATTACTAAAGCACTATCTAATCAGTTGAGCTTATTATGTCACAATATCTCTCTCGCTCTTCCTCTATGTGAAATTTCGTCATATATGATTGATAAGTCAGTTGATGTGAGACAGAAATTGGAGCAAGCAGATAATAAATTAATAGAGTTTCTCCCTTGGCAAGAAACCAAGGAAGGACAAGTGGCAAATATACCCCAAATACTGGAATCACATAAGGAAATCTTGTTCCTTGAATGGCAAACTTAACTGATGAATGCAGAAAGGGAAACATCACGATGTAGATTGGAGACTAGTAATTTGATTGAGTTAATTAATGATACTCTTTATTTGTCAAATTTAATTTCAGAATGTTCTCCGGGGAAACTGTTATCGGTAAAAGCATTAGAACAGACATGGAAACATGAGCTGGAGAAGAGGGAAAGATTAATCGTAGGCATTCAAACTTTAACATGGGAAACCTTTTGGTTCTTACTTATTAAACCATATAGTCAGCGAACAACGATAAAATTCCTCACCGATGCAATCGGTTACATGATTCCTGAAATTACTGATGCCACATATACTACCCAGTTACATTCGCGCATGAGTCATCCTCCAGAACTGCAACCGATGCTCGCCATTTGCCAACTCAAGCCACAAGATAGTCAGCCGCAACAATGAACCATTCTAACCGACTACAAGCATGCCTATTTCGGGAATATTTTCATATATTTGTGATTTGGTAATACTAGCACACAACATTTTTATTTCATAGTTAGTTAGTCTAGATAGTATTTAAAGACCCTTTCATGTTTTTAGAAAGGGTCCTAAAATTTTGTATTAAGACTTGGATCAGAAGTTGCACTATTGTGCTTCCAATATATATATTTTTTATGAAAACTGGACCTGAATTCTGTGTTTTAATGAAGAGTACTTTTATGTGATATGCACTATTGCTTCATGTAGAAGTATTTCCAAGTTGAAAGGCGGGATCTGAATGCGATTGATATAAGAGGGGATTCAAATTACATATGGTACTACTATCTATGTTTTTGCTTCATTATTTTATATGAATCAGCATTTATTCATTTTGCTATTATTGATATATGTATGCGCTTTCACAGCAATTCTTTGGCTTATCACTATTGAATGTTTAAGAGTTGTTATTTTTCATTCATATTTATGTCAATGATATATAAAGAATAGTGTAATAATGTTTTAATTATTACTTTGTTCAACTACTTGAACAAAGTAATTATCATATGAATAAATGTTTTTTTTTATAAGTAGAGTCATCTATATGCCTACTTGTCGATAATAATCATCAAGAATTACACTAAAGAGAAAGATTTCCCGGGATAGATTAGTTATTTAAATTGTTGCATTTTAGAATAAATCACCCATCATTACCATTAGATATTAGAAAATCAACCACTTATCCATCCCGTTTATAAATCATTAGGAAACTGGTCCCATTATATCCAGTCGGAGCCACCACAACAAACGGAAAAGGAGTTGCCTTTAAGGTCCAGATCGAGTGGTTTTCACCAATGTTGATGAAGCGATTTTCGAGGCATCAACACCCTGATACATAAACATCTTTGAAGCACCTCCTAGGTGGGGACTTTGTTTTTTAGAAGTAACCACATAAATATCTTAGGTTTTGGAAGAGAGAAAAGCTTCAAAAGTTTTTTCGACCGCCAAGGAGCAGGCTGTTTGTTTTCCCTTTGGGCAAGAGAAAGATAACCATATTTTGGGTTGTATTGTCTCGAAAGGGGCTAAAAACAATACTACTGAATCCTTTGATGGCGAGAGGGATATGAGTCCTTATGATAATGAGGTTGTATATTTTGGGCCCATTCCTAAGAAAATCAATCCTTGATGTGGAATTTAGCTGCATCATTCAGATTTTTTCACCCACGAAACCATATTTGTTTTAGACTTGATGCAAATAATATATCCCCTCAGAGTTTAGAGCCTGAATTAGTTACTCAGATAGTATACGTGATTCCTTGGTACCAATACAAGGGTCTATTCCAATGATAAGATGTGTACCATTTCCCACTTTTCATCTAAGCCCAAAGGATATTAGCTCTACATAATTGATGATATCTCTCCAAATTATTGGGTCATTCCCTACCAAATTTCTAGAGGATATGATCCAATCAAGGATCAAGGTAGGGGAAATATATTTTTGTTCCATATAATTTGCGCAAAGGAAAGTTCCCCTTATTATCTTTCAAGCACCATTTTCCACAAGAGCCTTTGAGAACCTAAGGGGTTCTTTAGTCCACAACCTCTAAGAGCCTTTGGCAATGTAATAGAGGACCAAGCAGTAAGGGAGGACGGTTTTTTATCCCATTGACCATCCCATAAGTATCTTATGTAGAGTTGCTTTATTTCGTTGAGGGTGACCTTTAGAATCCACACCAAAGATGCCCAATAAATTGTAATCAGCTTCCAAAACTAATTTGCTAAGAACCAACCTCCCAGCCCTATAGAGCTACTTATTACACCAGCTCTATATTTTTAATTCAACTTTCGCTATACGCTATGGCCAATACATTTCTTATGATTATTTGGATTCAACATAAAATCTAAGTATTTCAGAGGGCCCTTGAGGTGGGGGGGGGGGGATTTGAGAGGATCCCACTAACTAGATTCATGTCCTCTTGCTCAAGAGAATTTCTAATGAGGGTGGATTTTTCATGATTTATTTTCATTTCAAAAACAATAGAGAAAGTGTCTAAGATCTAATTTATGGCTTCCATGCTTCAGATGCCCAATGCAATAAATATTCAGATGTCATCAACAAAAGGTAAGTGTGAGAGGTAACAATTATGAGTCATAGAAATACCTCTTAGAGAGTGTCTTCTTTTTTTATTTTGAAATGCCACGCTCAAGGCCTCTACCACTAGAAGAAAGAGGAGAGCCGATAACAGACAACATTGTCGAAGCCCCCTCTAAGGATTGAAGAAAGGGAAAGATGAACTATTTATTAAAATATCCATGGAAGTGGACCTAATAAATTTGTATACCCAATCCGAAAATCATGAATTGAAACTCAGATGGATGAGCAACAATTTTATGTATAACCAATCCACCCTGTCAAAGACCTTTGAAAAGTTAACGTTTTAGATAAGGGCCTTTTGTTTTTGTTGTGGATGGAGTGTGGACCTTATAGAGACAACCCAATAGCCTCATGTGTTTGACGATATTTCGAAAGAATGGGATTTAACTGAAGAGCAATAGTTTTTGAAATGATCTTGTATATTGTATTTGATAAGGATATAGGGAGAAACTTATCAAACGAGTCAACAGAATCTGATTTTGGAATTAGAGCGAGGAATTTGGAGTTAAAGGGTGCCAACATTCTCCCAATTTGCTTGGAGCATTCGATGAACCGCCTACTGAGAAATCTAAGGCAGAGACAAGAGGCGATTTCTCTAGTGATGATAACTGCTTGTGAATTCTTTCTACTTCTTTTGATTAGATTCTTCTTTAGCTTTGATTATTATAGTGTTCTTTTTATCAAACATATATCACATTATAAATAAGAATGAGACAAGGGACAAAATATGTAGGTGATCATCGAGAGAGAAAACCTCTCCAACTTGAGAAGAAAACTCAAAAAAATTCTTCTTCTTATAGAATCTGCAAGTAGTGAATTCCAAGACCAAGACCCTTGATCTCACAACCTCTCCAAGACCTAGTCACAAGAATTATTTGAAAAATTTCATCTTCCTTAAGTCAATGCTAATTAAAATTCTTACTTCACCTTATATCTCAGTTTTCCTTCAGATTTCGGTCTATTGACTCAGACCTCTAACTCTCAGCTTCCCCAAAAAACCTAGTTGCAGCATGTGAGAGGGATAAACAATAATTTTGTCCCTTGATTCACTTCACTTGGATGGAGTCTCTCTCTTCTCAATTTGGCTTGTAAATTAACTTGATTTCTTCCATGATTCAACCTCTTAGGATAGTTGTGTTAACTCAACTTCTTCATCAGCATATGATACTATTCTATTCACATGTGTGAGAGGTATTTTCCCCAAAAATAGATGAGAATTACCTCATCTCTTTCTTCACCCTTCTTCACTTGATGATATGTTTCTTCTCATGTGTTTCTGGCACTTAAACTTGTATTTCATATGCTTTAATCGATGTTCTCCATGTGAGGCTGATACCTCCTTTATATAGTAGTCTTCCCATGAAATAAGCCGACTTATGCTAGTGTGTAGGTTGACATACTCTTCTCGAATGATCTCTAGAACTTTTGAAAGGCCGACTTGAATGAGTGCTTGTGACAAGGTCTTGGAGGGTGTATGACTCAAATAAATTCTCTTTTACAATATGTAACATGCCAAAATGGGTCTTCAATACATGATTTATGACTTAATGAGAAAACCTAATAGCTCTCAATAGAAGTTTCATCTATAAAATAAAATTCCTTGATCATGAAACCCATGAGTCAAGCATAATATAAATAATTTTATTTTCTTCTTTACATAATTTACATAAAATCATGATTACATATGTCATTATTAAGACCAAACCTAGTTACATAATTCAACCTCTTAACTAGGGAGGTATTCATAATCCATACAAGGTAGTTAAACATTCTCAGTCTGAAGAATTCTCATAAGAAGAGTCAGATTTGTAACCCATCTATTTAGCATCATATCATCCAACATTTTCATATAGCAAGGCCTTGACTAACTTCTCTATCTCTCCATAAGATCAAAGAACAATACTGGCAAGACCAATGATTTATAGATACCTTCATCCTTATCTCTCCAGGAGCATACCCCACCCTGGTGTTCTCAGGGTACATTGTCCTCCCAGGACTATTCTTATCTTGGATTCCCATTCCTCAAAGAATATCGTTCCTTTGTGACTACTCTTATCTCAAATTCCCTATCACATCCTCAAAGAGTATCAGATGTCAGATTCTTACCCAATCCTCCATTCGTTCTTCCCAAGTGAAGACAAGAATGATGTATCTATCTCTCCCTCCTAATTAGGGAGGATATACCCTTTCCAATGAAGGAATGTATCCATTCCTATGAAAGGAATGTACCCAAGCTCCCTCTTAACCAAGGAATTAACCAAGTTCCCTCTTAACCTAGGACTTTCTTTCAACAGCTCTTTAGATGGAGATCATGGTACAACCAACCCCTGGTAGGATTCCCTTCTTTCGATGCCATGCATTTCTTCTTTGTTTATGGAGCCTACATCCTTTTGGGACTTCTTGTAGGGAACATACCATCCATAACTTTCATTCATGAATCATGTCAGCCATGTCATCCTTCTTTTTATCGGAAAGTGATCCATTGGTCCATATTTGGATTTCCTTCATGCCTTTCTACCTTCTTCATGTCATGATTTCTTCAAGATCTTTTATCCTACCACATGAACATCAGTTGTAGATGACATCTACAACTCTTTCATTGGCAGACCTACATTAGCCCATCCAAATATCATTCAAAATTAGAAAAAAATTGCATATTAAATAAAATTTACCTTTGTGATGGTATTTAATCATGACATCTCCTTGTTTTCATCAACATCCTGCATACATATTGACACATCTCCATAAATATATACAATGTCAATGGTCTCCTTCTTTTCATACTTCATCAGGATCTTCATATCTTTCTCGTGGAGATATCATAGTTAAACCCTTTTAGTCCTTGGATGTTTATTTCCTTCTCCGTAGTTGCATCTTCATGATCTCTTCTTTTCTTTATTCACACATTTCTTCCTAGGAACTTCCAATAATAGTTCCTTCAATTTTGTCAACCACCTCATATATGAGGACATATTATATTGACTTGATCTAGTCAATGTGTGAACCATGCCTTCATGCATCCTTCCAAAGGAGGATATCCTTTATTTTGATCATGATCATGAGGTAGAGCATGTATCCATGTTATCTGCAACTATATGACATGACTTAATTTTATCAAATACAATCATACATACCTATTTTTCTTCCTTTAGGTCATCTAGTCTTCCTCTAGTAGCTTCCTCGATTGAAATAGCTTCAATCACCTTAACCTACTTTTCTTCTTTTTTACATCATAACATTATCCCATGAATCCCATACAAGGTGGAATTCTCAGTGATACACTTTCTTCTTCCAATAGGTGAACCTTCAAATGAAGATTTCAACACGGGATGTTGATCATCCTCATCCCACAAATGCTCTTCTTGAATAATGTATGATCTTTTTACTAGATGAATTTCTTATTCTCATAGTTATACTTATGTTTCCAATGAGGTTACCAAGAGTTAGATCCTTCTATAGATGACTTCCATATATTTCTATTTCAATTATCTTTCATGTTTTTTATGATGATGTCACGAGCTCTTGCTTCTAATAATATGCTTCTATGATTCCATGATGCATCATATCATGCTTCTAATGACTTCTACCATGACAGACATATTTTACAATAGAAAAGCTTGAAACAAAAAATTAAAAATAACTATGTGAGGAAGACTATCTCAATCATAGTAGAGATCTTTTACTTCATCTTTCTTTGATTTCTTATTTTCATCTTCTTCCACTTCTTTTGTGATATGGGCTTCTTCTTCCCTTCCTCTTTTGTTGTTTTCCTTCTTGAGCTTATGGAAATCTCTCTTATAGTGTTCATATTCTTGACATCCATAAAATTGAACCTTTGCCATATTCTTCTTCCTTTTCTAAGGACCAAATTCCCAAATTTAAGTGAAAATGTGAAGTTGGGTTACACTTTTGGCCCTTTTGTGAGAAAAAAATACAACTTTTAAAAAATTTCAACTTTTGGCAAGCCAAAGTAATTTTTTTTGTTTAGAATTTCATTTTACAATAAAAATAAAACTGCTCAAAAATTTCATTAGCTTTCTATTTTTTTATTTTTTTATTTTTTTATTCATGTTTGATATGTCAACTTAGAAATTGCTTGACTATGTGTTCTTTAAAAATCAAGGGATTCATAAAAAGCCATCTTTTTTGGCGTCAGCGTACTCTTTGTTAACCTTGCATTTTTGAAAAAACAAATATGTTGCAACAATCTAGACAGACTCTACTTTGATATGGTTATATTTACGAAACCAACAAATGCACATCATAATTACTAGAATTTTTTGAATTCAACCAATATAAAAAAACTACAGATTTTGAATATTTTTAACATAGCACCATGTTTCTCAACATATTAGTTAAAAAAAAAAAAAAAAAATCTAAAAACTACCCATTAAAGAAAACAAACCAACGTAATGCACCATAAATCTTCAATATTTTTACACAATGTATTTTGGAAGATACATAATTTTGATCTGACTAAATCATAATGACCTTCAGATTCTTTTTGCACACATTTTACTAGAAAACTAGTTAAAATTAATAAATATATATATGAAATTCCATAAAATTTATATCTACTGAAAGTAGATTCAGTTCTACAAATGTTGGTATTGGTTCCAAAAGTAAATTCACCATATTTGATGGAGTTTAACCATTCCAAACTTGGAGAAAGGTGAACAAAGCTGAGTTGTTACAGGGTTGTGGGTTTTCGGCCGTTCAAAAAAAAAATGGCTTAATTAGTTTTACCGCAAATAGACGTCAAAACAAATATAAATTTGTTTTCGGCCAAACAATTTTAAAAAGTTCAATAAAAAAACCTATCCATATTTTCCATCGACCACGAAACAATGTTACCCTCCGAGAGAACTGTTTCGGCGAAACGTTATAAATAAACTCGGTCAAAACCTCATTTTCGCAATCACATTCTTCATGTGCAACTTTTGAATACCAAACATAAAAAAAAAAATTGGCCTCGAATTTTAGAGTTTTTTAGGCTGAATTTTGAAAGTAAGTCTTTTGGGTTGGATTTTGAAAGTGAGTTTTTTTGCTAGACTTTGAAAGTGATTTTTTTGGGTTTGATATTAAAAAGTTACATAGATTGAATTATCATGGGAAATCAAAGAAATTTCAAGAGAAAATATGATCTAATTAGAGACATTGAAGCTCATAGAGAATACTAGAGAAACTATTACAAAAGAAAGAAGGAAGAATGCTTAAATATTGAAAGGGGAAATAAATCTCAACAAGAAGTTGAACCAGATATGTAAATGTAGATATTTATTAGTTTCAATTTCATGAACTCTATTTTTTAATTTAATTATTTAATGTATATTTATACTCATTTAGATTAAATTCTCATATGTACTAATGAAATCAATATCGATGATGAGATGTTAGAAAATGTCGACACTGGCACATATGGAGATAAAAAAGTTTACCATGTTATACAATATCGTGTTAAGCTCCTCATTATTGATAAGTTCTTCAAAGATGAAATGTGACAATTCAAGCTCAAATTTTAAGGGGTCTCTTAACATCAAAGAAATTAAAAGAAGCCACAACAATATAGGGCATTCTAAAATCAACAAAAGATAAAAAGGGGAAGGAAAATGTGATTCAAAATATAAATAGTGCTCTAAAATCAATTGGATGATCTAGGAAGAAAAGTGATCTAGATGCACGTAGAGAAATACAAATGTCATTAGTTTCAACAAGTACTAAATAAAATCGTTTGGTAAAATCTATGGAAAAAGCATTAGGGAACTCACGAAAAACATTGCACGAGCATATGAAATTTCAATTGAAAATAGGTGCAAAGGATGAGCTTGCTTGTTGGACAGTTATTTGTAGGCAACCATACAAAGATAGACTTGGAGAAGATGTTAAAAAAGTAATATATGAATATTGGATGAGACTTTCACGTGTTTCACTAGAAGTAAGGGATGCCATGCAGCGAAGAATAACCCAAAATCAATATGAAGAACACGCAAAACATATCTTAGACACCACTCATATAGAGTTTTTCAATAAGTTCATAGAAGAGAATTGTGGAGTTAATGTCTCAATCAATGCTTTTGTGCAACAAAAACCATGGTATGTTAAACTTGTCACTATATGCGACACTTGTTGTTGTCGTTATCATGTGGAATTTCAATTATATTATGACACCTTCCTTAATTTTGGTAAAACATTTTGGAAAAATTCACCTCCTCCTTCCACTATCTATGATTTCATATCCAAAATTCTATGTGGAAGAGAAAATCATGAATTATTTTACCCAAAGAAATGTGTTGGTGGTAAAAAATGTGATCATTGTGGAAATTTGACTTTCTTTCACGAAAAATATCCTATCGATATGAATGATCAATGATTGTCCAACATAAAAGTGAAATGGATGAGATATGAATATATCCATACATCGATTGGTTCAAGTAGTAGTACAAGTGTTAGAAGTATTTATTTACAAGAAGAAGAAATTTCTGTGATATACGTTTTGAAGAAGTTTGAGACAAAAATTTATAAATACCCCAAGCAATCTCATAGAGCTCGATGGCAAGACCTGCCATTCAAAACATTCTGTGAAATTTTCCCACTAGGGACCATTTTGTCAATAGTTGATTTTGCAAAAAATTACACATTTGTTGCACAAAATGAAATATAGAGTGAATATTATCATTCTAACCAAGTCTCTATGCTTATCTATGTTCTATATAGACATGTTGAAGAAAATTTTGATCATATAGAAAGCACCAGTGAGAATCGACATGTTATTAAAGAATATCATTTTTATATCAACGATAATCATACACATGATACACATTTTGTACAACATTGCTTTGATAAGATTTATGACTCATTGAAAGGTCATGGAATAAAATTCAATGAACATTGGATATGGTCAGATGGATGCGCATGTCAATTTAAATCTTCACTATCATTCTTTTGGTTGTGTCGTCTTCATATGAAAACCAACATTAAACATTGTTGGAATTTCTTTGAGACTAATCATGGAAAAGGAGAACATGATCCCGCAGGGGCATGTATAAAATGAGCACTTCGAAGATATAATAGACCACTCTACAAACCAACTTGTCTTAGTTGAACAAGTTGTTCAATGGTGCATTATTGCACTAAGCCATGAGACTAACCCATCAAGGGAGGTACACAGGTATATACATATACATTAACTTGTATATATTTTAAATATATGATAATTTTTATTAATTTAATAATTTTAAACAATTATAAATTATATAGTTTAAATAACTGATTGATAATTATCTTTGATACATAAATTCTATTTTAAATAACATATTTAAATTCTTGTTTGAATTTACTATTTACTATAGGTTTTTGTGGCATATTAGATTCTAAGAGGTAGATAGATTGATTACATATGAAGATGAAACAGTAAAACGGACTCGAAATTTTCATTCAATTAAAACAAACGAGTATCGAAATGCATTTGGATTTGATAGAAAAAAAAAAAAAAAAAAAAAAAAAAAAAAAAAAAAAAAAAAAAAAATATATATATATATATATATATATATATATATATATAATATATTGTCATGTTTGCATAAAGGACACACACAATTAAATGATGTTTGTGAAACAATATGTATGTAAAAGCCTGGAAACATACAAAACTTAATACAAAGGGGAATATTTCGTGTGCAAGCTTCGAGAAGATGGAATCAGAGGCGACTACAGTATCCTATGAAGGTGATTGGTTTTTTTATCTTGTTAGAGAAGGTAACATGTCAATTGCTTTCAAAGGATATATATATTTATATATCTATATATAATATATATATATATATATATATATATATATATATATATAATATATATATAAATATATATATATATATAATATATATATATTATATTATGTTTTTTAAATCATTGTATATAAGTATCTAGATAATAGCTAAAGTTAGAAATAAATAGATAATAAAAAGTAAGTACATGTTGATAATTTAATTTTAATTTTAAATGTATAAAATATTTATTTTAAAAACTAGTTTATTTTTAATTATGATCTGGATTTACACTCTTTTTTTTTATTGTGCAGGAGATGCTTTTGTTGTAGTTGCACCCATTAAAAACATAGAAAATGTCAAGTATTATTTGATGTGGTCCACTGAATGAAAGATGAAGTTATCGGAGGACTATGATGATAGCGATTTTATGTATGAAAGAGGGTCTATTATACTGAAAGGATATTTGTTCCAAGAAACTCATCAAACCCAGAGACATGTCTACTTTCAAGACTATCAACATGATGCCATAAGTTGTCAATATAGTCATTTGGTGTGTGCAGCGCACATAAAGTTGATAGAAGTTCAATCAAGAAGAAATCGTAAGTTAAAAAATGGAGAGTGTCAAAATCTGGCCATGAATGGATTATTGAGTATGGCATTCCATTAGAATTGTTTATTTGAACTTCCCAATAATATCTTCTCCTTGTATTCATCTTCGAGAAAGAGTCCAAGTAGATTGTTAGCCTTTCTTTTTGTGCACTCTTAAGTTGTCCATTCCAGCTAGTACTAAGTATTAAAAAATTGTTTTCATTAATATGGTGGCTTTGTTGTTAAGTTAAAAAGAAATTCAAAGATCCCAAATACTACTATAATGTAAGGATGTAGCATATCACAATTTTTCTTGTTTGTCGTTGATTGTACACCTACCATGTTTGCACCGCATTTTTCCTTTTTATGTCATCGTTTTATCTTTTCAAATTTTTTTATTGCTATCTTAGTAACATTATTTACTTTATTAAAATCACATTACCATAAAAAATGCATTATTAAAAAAGATAATTTTATTGTGTTTGTCCTATACATGCAGTGCATACAAATCCTATTAAAACTAACAATGCATGCTCCACACATAGTATTTACTATTTGAAAAATTCATAAATACTTTAATGCAACTTCAATTGATTCAACATTGCAATTTTTAATTCTCAATCTCGAAGCTTTCTCAAATTTCATGAAAAAAATAATTTATTATCTGAAAGTATACTTTAAAACAAAGAAGGTAATTTAGAATGTGTGTTTTATAATGCAATTTTATAGTATGTTTGCATTGAATAACATCACAAAACCTAGGAATCAACCCAAATATTTATTATATTCTACTAACATTATAAGAATCATTATGCAAAATGTACCAACTAAATGCAAACTTACAAACATTGCCTTATATTCATGAAGCTATATGTAAAACCTTTAACAATCAAACCATGCATCATGCAAAATGCAACATGTATTAAATAATTTTTATTATTGATTAAACTCACAAACTATAACTTGAAACCTTACATCAAACAAATAGTTGGAAGTTAACTAGAACAACCAAGCAAAGGTTGATCCATGAGAACTTTGGTGGGTAATAATGAAATATAAAATGCCATGCATTCTAAAGTTTATCATTTAATTTGAAACATACATCACTTGAAAAGATGGTATGGGGAAATTGTAACTATTACAAAAGGTATCAAAAGTTGGGTAGAAACTTTATATTAAAAGTTAAGTATTAACCCACATCCATAGTATCTCTTCTATACAAGATAATGATATATTCATGAATGCAAAATGATCTATTGTTATATGATTGTTTTAGACATCTACACCATGATAAGATTCATGAATGCAAAACTTACCATGTTTTGTAATTTGCAATTTTACTATTCATTAAACAACTTGACAAAGCAACTTTGAACAAAACCTAAGAATCATCTACTAGCATTATAAGAATCATCATGTAAAATTTACCATGTTTTATAATGAAATTTTATAGTATGTTTTCCTTGAACAAATTTATATTAAAAGTTAAGTATCAACCCAAATCCATAGTAGCTAGATTATATACAAGATGACGATATATTCATGAATACAAAATGTATACCATATTTTATAATGCAATTTTAAGTTATGATCAAACAGTTTAGACATCTACACCATGATAAGATTCATGAATGCAAAATGTATACCATATTTTATAATGCAATTTTATGTTATGATTACATTTTAAACATCTACACCATGATAAGATTCATGAATGCAAAATGTGCCATGTTTTGTAATTTGCAATTTTACTATTCATTAAACAACTTGACAAAACCTAAGAATTTGAAGCCAATTCCATATTTTTTTTTTCTAACATTAGAAGAATCATCATGCAAAATGTACATAAACTCCAAAATTATCATATTAAATATTAATTCATAATAAAGAGTTCTATGTAAAATATGTCCAAAATTTATATCATGATAAAAGTAAATATAATAAAAAGATTGTCAAATAAAAATTTTCATCAAAGAGAATCTCACTGAAATATACGATCTATCAACATCCTCGTGCTCTCATCAGAATCATGGGTGCCTTGCACAACATGTGTAATATGCATATACACATAATATTGTGTACTTTAAAATTAAATTTTAATGTTTTAAAATTAATTGAGAATTTAATCATCAAAACAAAATTATGAAAGGTTTCAAATTCCATGCAATACCTTTTGGTTCCCCCTGCATTGCACCCTCATGGATTTCATGTACAATACATGTACATGTATATATCAAAAATTTAAAATTGCACAAGAAAATGCATAAAATCACAATATTAAAAAAATGTTACAGGTTTTTCAAATTTTGTAGACAATCTTATCCCTATCACTGACTCAATCACTGATGTCCCTAAAGAAGGGAAATTGTCTCCACATACCTAAAATTCAAAAATTTTAAAATTATAAGGTAGAGATATCATTTTTTAATGAAACTTGCTTCAATTTATAACCAAACAAAAGTGAAATATTCAATACCTCTAACAAGCGAATATTTGACACATCTCCTAATAGGGAGGAAGAGAGTGGTGTTGTGTCGAGAACATCGAATGGAATCGAAAAATGTTAACATTTAATTATATATGTAATTATTTCTTTTACAAATATGTCTTCACAATACCGATATAATAAAAGTAAAATAATAGTATCAACATGAATTCCTAAAAAAACAAACATCTCTCAACATATATTGAGAGAAACCTGAACTCGGGACTGTGATATTATATAATTTTTCATTCAACAAATCACTTAACTGCAAATGGTGAACATATGATACATTAATGTTAGATTATATCTGAAATAATTTAAAAATGTATGTGAATCAACATTAACACATACATTGCATTACATTAAAATATATACCCTAAACATTAACACATATAGATCCCATGCCCTCTCCCTCATGACCAATTAGGTTAAAGCATATGCCAACCATCACGACAAGCCTTTTCATATGCTTTAACCTCTTCAATATTCATATTATCTATCTCCTCATCTGATTTATATAAAAAAATTAACACGTGCACTAGCGCATTCTCTTTGTCGATTTAGACCAACATCAATTCTAGTCAATGTAGTATGTATGTTGTCTATAATGGCATATCTTGCTTCTCGACCAATATGAGAAGTGGCATCCATCTCTGACAGCAAAGCTACCAGACGTGGAGGTTGAGGTACCAAAGGTGGCATAGGACGAGGCAATTCAGTATCCCTTAATGCATCCTTATGTTCATACGTCTGACTTCTCCTAGCACCATAAAATTCAAATGGAAAGTCTATATAATCAGGTCCCATACCCAAAAAAAATCTTGCATACAATAATTTTACAAAATAATGTGGAACCTCGTCATTCCAAGGCAGCTTTCCATACGATGCAAGGAATATATCATACAAATGGTGGCTTATATGAAGGTTCTTGAAATATTGCACCTTGAGCATCTTTCGTTTCGGCCCTTCTTTGAAATTAAACATAGATTTGGCATGTGCTTTTGTAACCCTTCTACTTACCTCGACCCATTTATCAGGACCCATCACTACTTCCTTTCTACGCCTCATCATATCTATAAAGCAATCAATCGTTGGCCCAAGGTTCCTGTAAATATCAGGAAATGAACTTAGAGAGTGCACAATTATTTCTAAGCTTTGTCAACTCTCTGCAAGGAGCTCCAAAATCGTAAGATCTTTCTTCAATTTTGAATAATGATCTAGGGACCTATGTAACATATATTGTTTGACATTTATATCCCAAGGAAACTCATCAAGATTATTATATGGATATGTAGTAGTTGGCATATGTTCTTCTTCTTGAATTGCCCTACTTCGCATACGATGAATTCAATCAACATTTTTCAACCCTTGCTTCAATATAATTACATAAATATTAAAACATGTGAATGTATTTATACACATGCAAGATGTTGAAAAGAGCAACAAGAAATGTTAAAAATAACATCAAGAAAAATCCTAATTTAATTTGTCCTTGAATTAAATTAGGAATTAAATTGTAATTTTAATTATCTTAGCAACTTGTAATAGTTAACTTTAATTTGACTTAGTTGGCTCAATTAATTCGAGTTGGGAGTCTATCTAGAGTCATGTAGAGTGGTTCCTAAATTTTAGGGGCCCACATTGAGTTCTTTTGAGTTGTAACTATTTAATTCAGTTTAATTGAGTTAAATTCAGTTAAACTAGTTCCAACTGATGGAGGAATTAGTGGGAGATCCAATAGTGGGGTGTAACCAACACTACTCAACTAGTAAACTGAAGATTCACTCATAATTAACTCATGCATGTCAGATCAGAGAAAGACCTAGTTGATATTTGAGTTCAGGGATAGTGTAATATCAGTTATAAAATCATCTAAATTAAACATATGGTGCATGCAATCAGAAGACGACCTAAAATAAATCATTCCTTAATTAGAAAACTCATTAAATTCAACCATTAGAATTTCCTTTAAAAGGGGGAATCAAGGCACAAGTTTAATCATTGTTTTGGTGAGAACAAGTTGGTGAGACCAAGCAATAGGAAGCACAAGTTTGTGCATGGAGCTTGTGAGAGAAATGTGTGCCAAGAGAAGCTTGTGCACAGGTTGGTAGGGAGATAGATAGAGATAGTGCGGATTTTGCTCAGGCATGAGCAAAGAATTGTAATCTTCTCAAATTTTCTAATTAATGTAATATATAGATAGAAGGGGCTTTTAATTGTGGCTTTCCCAAAAATATTATTGTGTTATGTGTGATTGAATTCTTCATTTTTCTTCTTTATGATTTCATCGATCATTTATTGTTTCCACTTATGAGTAGAGTAGATTCAAGTCAATTTTTTTAGCATATTACAATCTACAGTTTTGAATATACAAGGAAATTATACATGGTATCAGAGTTGAAATCAATATAGAAGAGGAGAATACAAGTTTGTCTTTTGCAGGAGAAATAAAATTTGCAGTATCATACATCAGAGCCAACAGGATGTCGTTATATAGATTGAGACTTGAATATGCCCTTAAGGGTAGTTAGAACTATATTACTTAGAAGGATAGGATCGAGGTAGTGTTGGAAGACAACATGCTTAAGGAATTCATAGAAAAAGACATTCCTAAGCCAGTTGATGCTCAAGATCTGGCAGAGTGGAGAAAGTGTGTGGAAAAGGCGAGAAGGATTATCATAGAAGGAGGTAAAGATCATATTGTCTCAAACCTCCACGGTAAGGAAACTCCATTTGCAATGTGGAAGGACTTGACAGACCTGTTTCAAAATAGTAGTGACCACAGAAAGTTGGCACTGAAGTACAAGCTCAAAAAGATCAAGATGGAGAAGGGTGACACAATCCCGAAGTACTTGACCAGGTTCACCAAACGTCCGGATGAGCTTGGAAGTGTCGGTTTTATAGTTTTTGAAGATGATATGGTGAGCCTAGCACTTCTAGGCATTACCAAGATCTAGCATAGCTAACAAGACTCAGTTAATAGGAGTGAGAAGCTACCAGAGTGGGAACCATTGTGGCCTGACTTAGTACAAGAAGATATTCGGTGAAACACCAAAGATGGGACCTCATCCAAAGAAGTGGAAGAGGACTTTGCATTATTCAGCAAATAAAATAAAGCCAAGGGAAATAATTCCCAAGGTGAGGAGGGAGGCAATAAGAATGACTTTTCGAACATCAAGTGTTTTCACTATCATGAGTTCAAGCAATATGCCATGAAATGCCCACAAAAGAAAGCAAGCAAGAAGGAGCCTGCAGTAGTAGCAACAGGTGAAGCTCTAGATTCACAATTCGAACTTGGTTTCACTATTATTGCATGCATGGAAAGCATTGTAATGGGAAGCATGTGGTATCTCAACAATGGTGCCTCATTCCATATGACATGGAATAGAGACCTCTTCAGTGACTTGGAGGAGAAATACCTCAAGTAGAACATAGAGTTTGAAGATGATGGGAGGTATAGCACAACCGACATTGATATAGTTACTTTTCATAGGGATTATGGCTCACCTATCAGACTCATAGATGTGTTATATGTTTCGAAACTAAAGAAGAATATTGTTTCCCTCGCAGTATTGGATGACCATGGTTACGATGCGATATTTAGCAAAGGAAAGGTTTTCCTTAGACAGATTGCCATGGGACAAGTGAAACAAACTAGTGTGTGAGTCAAGAGCCTATATGCACTTGAGGTACAAGATGCATGCAAATCCTTGAGGAGCAAGTCAAAGGTTAGAGACTTGGTGGTATAGAGGGAGCATGAATTACCTCTCAACATGCAACCTCAAAAGCAGCCTTAACAATTTGTGGAGCGGCCACAATTGGAGAAGCAGAGAGGATACCAAGTGGATACATCCACTTAAGTAGAGACCTCTAGTAAGGGGAAATTTTGAGCCAAATGGGTAGAGGGATCACATACATCCATACCTATAGGTGTGAGGTGGGGCGATATGAACCATAGTCCCAAGAGTGCATAAATTTGGGCAGGGTCCATTGAGGTGTTTTTTTGTGTCATTGATCATTACCTTACTGCGAGGGCCCACAATATTCAGTAGCAGGAGGATCATGGTTAGTCAGATATTGAGGAAGTGTAGAGTAGAGTTAACATTAGAGAAGGAGGCTCAGTAGCAGAGTCAACAACAACACAATTTTCCTAGTAGACAGTTACAGGCATAGTTGATTCAGTTTATTTTGTTTGGATTTTTTTGTTGTTGTAGATGTTGTAGTAGCAACAACAAGAGTGACAAGATTTGCACATAGAACATTCTAAAGGTACCATCTCAAGATAGAGTAGAATTCATTTCTTGTTGAGAAGGAGTGTTGAAAATAGCAACAAGAAATGTTAAAAGTGGCATCAAGAAAAATCTTGGTTTAATGTCCCTGAATTAAATTGTAATTCTAATTCTCATAACAACCTATAATAGCTAACTAAATTAATTTGACTTAGTTGTCTCAGTTAATTCTAGTTGGGAGTCTATATAGAGTCATGTAGAGTGTTTCCTAAATTTTAGGGGCCCAGGTTGAGTTCTTTTGAGTTGTAATTATTTAATTCAGTTTAACTGAGTTAAATTCTGATCTGATATTGAATGTTAGCTTTGTTGTGCTAATTTCAATACAGATTTATAAACACATGACTTTTCATTGCTTCTTGCGTATAAATTTCCTTAGGTTGTTTGATGGTTGAAACATGTAAATTTCATCAAGTTTAATGTGATAGACATGAACAAAATAGCTTCAAAAACAAGTACTGAACAACAGACATTCAAAGAACAAAAAACCATCAATAAGAGAATTTAACACAATGTTTTGATGAAGGAGTTCACCCCTCCTTGGCTATATCTCCTTGGTCCAACTTCCATGGCTTGGGCCTCTGTATTAGCTCAATATGGAAAAAAATGTTGTTTACAAAGCTCTACTGCTCCTGATACCTGCACCAATGTGTTCAACAAATTAGCTAGGAACACCTTTTCCTAAGCTCAATTTGATCGAAAAATGCTCCAGTTATGACTTAGACAGTTTTTCCCTTGAAAAGCTCCTCCAAAATTGGAATGACTCCAGTTAAGGCTACTAAATTAGGAGTTGGCAGCAAAAATGTTGAAACTGCCAAAACTCCGTCAGTTTAAACTCAAAGTTAACTGCATATTAATTAAAGGCTAAACTAGGATTAGCGCTAATCGCGCGGATAAGCCTGACCATTTCCGAAACATTGGCAGTTTCTGTGGAGGGGTCACATGTCATGGTTAGTGTCGCATTATCTGTCGGGTTAGTTAACTATAGCCTTAACCGTAACCCTGACCTGTTCACATGTTTTTCACTAACTTTCAAGGTTATGGTCATGCTGGAGCCGTCAGTTGACATAGTTGTTTGCGGTTAATGGTGGTTTGTTCACATGTGGAGGGCTGGCCTGTGAGATGGCCCTCCTAACCACCATACCAAAAATCATTAAACTTTAAGTATGTATGCAAGACTATACGGTTAAGAAACATGTGGTAGTGGAGGTGGTAGAGAGATTTGGTTTGCGGAGGGAGGTCACGGGGTCGAACCCCGGTGCCTCCACGTAATTTTTTTTAAGTTCTTCGACCCCTAGGCTATTGGGAGGTGCCACGTGGCGGCCTTCGGGCTTGCAACGTGGCATTCTCTCATTGGTCCAAAACTAACCAATACAATCGCGCCATGTCATCAATCCAAAGCCCAATAAGAATATGCCACTTGTCAAACTGTGATTGAATGTTGACCAAAGTTGACCCTGCATAGTCACCTTTCACGTCAGCAGTACGGACTGCTGACTGTGCAGTGACCTTGTATTTTTTTGCAAATTTCACTTGTTTAGCAAAGTGAATAGAATACAATAACTTCCTCATATGAACTCGTCTTTCAGTGAAGAAAGTTGTGTTAGATCTTTTTTCCAAGACGGATGCATTTGTTCAGGTTTCGAACCATTATGAGAACTTTTACTTTTGAGTTAAATACTGAGCACTTGATCATTCCTCCCCACTAGAAGCCTTTTGGACCCCAAAATATATTATCAATTGTTCAGCAATTCATGGTACAACTCCCTCACCTTCTCGATATGCAACCATTTGGCTTTAGAAGGATTTTGTCCCTTGAGTCCAAGTCTAAGGTATTCGACATCCCCTCTTTTCAAAGTCTTGGTTCTTCTGTCAAGTATGAGATCCTGCTGAAGTTCATCATGATATTCTAGAGAGAAATCATCTATTGATGGTAGTTGAACATGCTCTCCTTGATCATCAATCAAAGGAGGCTCAAATAATCTCAAATTCTCAACATTAACAACATAGTATATTTGCATATGAGGCAAATCAAGCTTAAATGCATTGTTACCAATCTTTTCCAGAATTTTTAAAGGACCATAATGGGCTGTCTTAAGATTTTTACCTTCCCCTTGAAGTCTCCCTTTGCTAATATATAACCAAACTTTGTCGCCAACTTGAAATTTGTGATCAATCCGGTGTTTGTCATGCCTTGCCTTGTAGCTGCTTTGACTTTTCTCAAGATGTTCCTGCACTATATGATGTATCAACTGAATTTTCTCTATGAAATTCCTTGCCTTATTGATGTCACTATGACCATCGATGGCGACATCTTTCTCAAAGATGAAATCCAATGGAAATCTTAGCAAGTACCCATAACATGCCTCAAATGGCAATGTGTTTGTGGAAGAATGCTTTGCCCTTTTGTATGCACGATGTATGTAATTGATCTGAAATGGGGCACTAAAAGCTTCTTGTCAAGCTTACAAGAACCTCTCCCACTCCAAAGCTTATATATTTCCAAGATCTTATGATTAACCAATTGCGGAATTAATAATGCTTGAAATAGATGTATGCTGGTGTTTGTTTTTAAATTGTTCAAGTGCTTATGTACATTTGCTTATGCTGATGTAAAACACACATAACAATAAATAAAGTAGCAAATCAGCAAACACATAAGACAACAATATAATGAGGAGTTCACCTAAAACCCTTGGGCTATGTCTCCATGAGCTCTAGTCAACTCAAATAGGCTCTCTGGGATTATGGTAATCTTTCTTTTACAAGTTCCACACTCAACTCCATTGGTTTACAACTGAACCTATGGGTTTAGACTACCATCTTACCCCTGGCTGTCCTCACTCTGCAGATAGATCTACGCTTCTCTAGACTAGATTCCTTCAGTCATTGCTCTGAGCTTCTTGAGCTTCTGGCTTCTCTGACTCCCTCAGAATTCTCTTCACTATCTCTAGAACTCCTTCTTCTGTCTTCAGCACACTCTGGACACCAGCAACAGCTGGATCATTTCAATCTCTTTGTTGTTCTCTCGGCTTTAGCTCTGGCTCTAGCTCTTGGCTCTGGCTCTGGCTCTGGCTCTTGGCTCTGGCTCTGGCTCTGGCTCTTAGCTTTGGCTCTTAGCTCTGGCTCTCGGCTCTCACTCTGGCTCTGGCTCTTGGCTCTTGCTCTTTGAGCTTCTCTTGGCCTATGCGTGCCTTTGTAGTTCACTCAACCTCCAAGCGACTCTCAGCAACCTTCCAGCGACATTTTAAGCGACCCCTAGTCAATGGTGCTCTCTATGTATTTGTAACACATCGGTTATAGTCCTCCATCATGGAAAAACCATGTGTTTCCATAAAAGAATTAGTTTCCCATTGCAATGAATCAGCGGGCACCGGAAACCGAACTGTTTGGCCTTCCTCCTACATAAATAGCCAAATAATGCAATACACAGGAAAACCGTCGAAAACACATGATTGAGCATTTAACCGGAACTCAAAATGAATTCAACCACATTGATAAACCTATTGGGTCCGTCATTCTATTGCAAATCGCAATCACACAGTGAAATGATAAAAAAACCCAATACATGGGAAATACACATAAATCCTGTAAATCCAGATTTCAAAAGTTATGAAATTGCGCTTATAATTCCCATCGTGTCTGCCTTTTATCGGCATATCACAATCGCATAAGCGGGAGGTCAAA
Source organism: Pinus taeda (assembly GCA_000404065.3). NCBI lineage: Eukaryota > Viridiplantae > Streptophyta > Pinopsida > Pinales > Pinaceae > Pinus > Pinus taeda. The sequence continues at coordinate 157,035 of APFE031029088.1, forward strand.
ACCTCAATATACGGGGAATACAAAGAAAATCTGAGTAAACTGGATTTCAAATGATATACAATATCATTCATAAACCCTATCAGGTCCGTGATTTATCGCAAGTTGTAGTCGCATGTCGCATGTTAATGGCCCTTCTATCGGGGGTCATCGATCATCGATCGCCGATCACCGATATCAGCATATCGCTATCGGCCCCATTGCTATATCACATATTTCAATCGCAAAGGCCCTGGGGGTCTTCCCTTTGACTATGCCAATCGCCGATCAACTGATCTTCCAATCACCGATATCGCACATCGCATATTGCATCGGTGGGGGTCTATCTCTGCTCCTCCGATTGTTGATCGCTCGATCATTTCGATCGCTGATATCAATCGCAACTGTCCAATCCTTTCCAGATCCAACGGTTGTCAATGAAGCGCTCATTGCACAGTATTAAGTCTACGAGTTCCATCCTTGTCCCTTGGTTCTTTGCAATGCGATTTCTTCAATGAGCCTTTAAGTCCCTTTTTATAAGAATTTGGCTCCTTTTCAAAGGACAATGGAAATCTTCTTTCTGTAATAACTTCTTCATCTGAAGTCCATTTTAGCATATTCAAAATGCAGTAGATTCAGAATGACAAGATCTATGCAATGAGACTATTTCCAAGAGCAGCCTTTGACTTTCATTTTCCTCTGTGAGGAATAATTTTAGACTTAGAAGCCTATTCTAGATCCATTTTGGATCATTCCTTCCCACTAAAGAGCTTTTGGACTCCAAAAGACTGATATACTAATCTGAACAGTAAATGAGAGTACCTAACCCTCTTCTTTCAACCTCCATATACTTGCCTTGCGTAGCTAGTGCCTCTGAATCAAAGCCTTTGACCACTTCCTTTCTGGATGTGTTGGTCCTCCTGGGAAGAACTGTCTTCCTCCTTGACTTCCTGCAGAGCTCCTGCTGAGAAGGTCATAGAAGGTAGTTTGAACTTCTCTGCCTTGATCATTGATCCAAGGTGGGTCAAATCAATGTGAAGTTACATTTGCTTCACAAAATTTTCATTTGTACCTGTTTGACATACTGTCAACAACAACATGATTACAAACAACAACTGGATGGCCTAAACTCCTGCTTCAACAAAAGAAACAGATTTTCACATCTTGTGAACACCTCCATGTCTTTACATCTACATAAAAATGATTTACTAGATAACAAGCCAAAAAAACATGCCTTTAAAACAATTGACCCTTCAAGTCAAGCATGTGGAAAAAGAAACTTTAGAATTCTTTTTCAAAGATGAAACACTTCATCATTATCTCCATCTTGGAGACCAAATCAACTTTTCCTAAGTCAATATTGCATCACATGCATGTCAAAGCTATCAACCCTACAAGTTAATTACACATACATGTTCAAATACAAGGAAATCATCAACATTCCTGTGTTCATGCATTCAAGCTTATGCATGCATTTCATCCTTCAACTTTCCCTTAAGTACACTATACTTTTGAAGCTGAAATGAACATAATGTTGCAGCAATAAAGTGAGTCTCCTACTCAACTTTTCCATTCACCTTCTTGGCAAAATCCTGCAACTTGCATTCCATTAACAAAGAAATGCAAATGGATGCATCACATTAATAGGGAAATGCATTCTATTGATTTGATGTATTTTTAAAAGACATGCAACCTTAATTGGATAAGAACTCTAACCATTTCTTACCAATCCATTTCAAAGGTGGGACCTTTGTCTGCACATTAGCATCAACAGGTGAATCATCTTGGAACACATCATTCATGGAAATTTCCTTTCCATTTCTGCCATTTTCTCTTTCCACCTTCTTCAAATTTTGTGGAAGCATTGCTGGATTCAGAGTCCAACATTTTGCAACACCATGTCCTTGCTTATGGCAGTTAGTGCAACACATGTGCATCCTCTTGACAACATGATTTTCCTTGTCCTGTGGACCTTCGGCTTCTTGCTTCTTTTCCTTCAAAAGTTTCTTGCGTGTGGTCATTCTCTTCCAAAATCTAGAAACATTATGGTTATCCAAACCACAAAAGGAACAAGCAATTCTTTTCCCATGCTTATATGGAAATTTACCATGCTGAACAGAATCAAAAGGAATGTTTTTATAACCATATTTATAACTTTCTTTTTCACCTTTATTGCCTTCATGAGGAGGTGAATTGAATGAAGAAGTAGCTCCCTTTGGAACACCATCAATCTCTTCAAGGTTGTCAGAGTTTCCATAACTCTCTAGTTCAAGTGCATGCTTATGAACACCTGCATCCTGCAAATGATGTTTCAAGCTATTGCATTCTCCATGAATACAATCTTCACACTCTTGAGGTAGAAGACCTTAAATGAAACTCCTTCTTGGAACTGTTTCAATGGCCTTCATGGCAGCTTTGGAACTATCTCCATAAGATTGTCCATAGCCAAGACCCAAATACTTAGGCCTTTCCTCAACCATTATTGGCTCAACAATCCCTTGTGCATGTTTACCCAAGCCTTTCCCTTCATAGCCCATCTTAGACATTAACTTGGAACCTATGCCTCTGGTATGTTTTTCAAAAGAACCAATATAAACATTCTTCGAGGAAATTGAAGACAAATAGGAATTGTTTACCTCTTCTTCAAGCTAATACTTGACCAAGGCTTCTTTGGCAACAAAGAGTTGTGTCTCTAACTCATGCATCCTTTTCAGGTTCATATTTGCAATATGAAGTTGTCTCTCCATTTCCTGCAACTTGTTAGAAAGCAACTGCTTCTCTTCCTCCACGAAATTCAATTGCTCTCTAAGTATGTTGCTCTTCCTTCCATCCTCATACATTTATCTCACCATGTCCATCATGATGAACAAGTCTTGCTTCATGTCTTCATCAAAGAATCTTGTGATGAAAGAGGAATTTGAGGATTCACTTGTAGAAGTTGTCATTATCAAAATGAACAAAAGAACTTCAAACAGGATTAACAAAGAGCTTATTCAAGCAACCTTTTGTAACAAACCTCTTGTGCTTCAAGGATTACCTTGAGGTCCTTTGGGATAATAAGAATGCCTTTAGGCCTTCTTCCTTCTTGTCCTCTCCTGGACTTAGCTATCAGTAGCTTTCACTTCTCCAAACTCACACAATAGTCAGTCTACAAACAAGCATACAATCAATCCCTGATTGTTTAAACACCTTTCAGACAAGCAAGCAAATAGATTACTCTATCAATCAAGCATTCTGTTCTGATACCACTTGCTCTGGTATAACTTAAGCTTTGATATCACCTTCTTTGAAGGTGGGGTTAATCAACCTAATTCTCTGATATAACCAGCTCCGATATAGCTTAGGCTCCAATACCACCTGATCTAAAATGATGCACTAAAAGCTTCTTATCAAGCTTACAAGAACCTCTTCCACTCCAAAGCTTATATATTTCCAAGATCTTATGATTAACTAATTGCAAAATTAATAATGCTTGAAATAGGTGTATGCTGGTGTTTTTTTTTAAACTGTTCAACTGCTTATGTGCATTTGCTTATGCTAATGTAAAACACACATAACAGTAAATAAAGCAGCAAATCAGCAAACACATAAGACAACAATATAATTAGGAGTTCACCCAAAAATCTTGGGCTACATCTCCGTGAGCTCTAGTCAACTCAACTAGGCTCTCTAGGATTATGGTAATATTTATTTTACAAGTTCTACACTCAACTCCATTGGTTTACAACTGAACCTATGGGTTTAGACTACCATCGTACCCCTGGTTGTCCTCACTCTGCAGACAGATCTAGGCTTCTCTGGACTAGATTCCTTCAGTCAGTGCTCTGAGCTTCTTGAGCTTCTGGCTTCTCTGACTCCCTCAGAATTCTCTTCACTGTCTCTGGAACTCCTTCTTCTATCTTCAGTACACTCTGGACACTAGCAATAGCTGGATCATTTCAATCTCTTTGTGGTTCTCTCGGCTTTGGCTTTGGCTCTGGCTCTCGGCTCTGGCTCTGGCTCTTGGCTCTGGCTCTTGGCTATGGCTCTTGGCTCTGGCTCTGGCTCTAGCTCTTGGCTCTAGCTCTTGGCTCTGGCTCTCATCTTTGGCTCTAGCTCTGGCTCTTGGCTCTCGTTCTTTGAGCTTCTCTCGGCCTCTACATGCCTTTGTAGTTTGCTCGACCTCCAAGCGACTCTTAGCAACTTTCCATCGACCTTTTAAGTGACCCCTGGTCAATGGTGCTCTCTATGTATTTGTAACACATAGGTTACAGTCCTCCATCATGGAAAAACCATGTGTTTCCATAAAAGAATCAGTTTCCCATTGCAATGAATCGGCGAGCACTGGAAACCCAATTGTTTGGCCTTCCTCCTGCAGAAATAGCCAAATAATGCAATACACAGGAAAACTTTCGAAAACACATGATTAAGCGTTTAACCGGAACTCAAAATGAATTCAATCACATTGATAAACCTATCGGGTCCGCCATTCTATCACAAATCGCAATTTCTCAATGAAATGGTCAAAAAGACCCAATCCACGGGAAATACACAGAAATCCTATAAATCCGGATTTCAATGTTATGAAATCGCGCTTATAATTCCCATCGAGTCAGCCTTTTATCGACATATCACAATCGCATAGGCGGGAGGTCAATACCTCAATATATGGGGAATACAAAGAAAATCTGAATAAACCAGATTTCAAATGATATACAATCGCATTCATAAACACTATCGGGTCTGTGATTTATCACAAGTCGCACTTGCATGTTGCATGTCAATGGCCCTTGTATCTAGGGTCACCGATCGCCGATCGTTGATATGGGCATATCGCTACCGGCCCCATCGCTATATCACATATCGCAATCGCAACAGCCCTGGGGGTCTTCCCTTTGACTATGCCAATCGTCGATCCGCCGATCGTCGATATCACACATCGCATATCACATTGGCGGGGGTCTATCTCTGCTCCTCCAATTGCGGATCGCCCAATCGTTCTGATTACCAATATCAATCGCAACTGTCCATTCCTTTCTGGATCCAACGGCTGCTAATGAAGTGCTCATCACACAGTCTTAAGTCTACAGGTTCCATCCTTGTCCCTTGGTTCTTTGCGATGCGATTTCTTCAATGAGCCTTTAAGTCCCTTTTTATAAGAATTTTCCTCCTTTTCAAAGGACAATGTCAATCTTCGTTTTGCGATAACTTCTTCATTTGAAGTCCATTTTAGCCCATTCAAATTGCAATAGATTCAAAATGAAAAGATCTATGCAATGGGACTATTTCCAAGAGTAGCCTTTGACTTTCATTTTCCTCTATGAAGAATAATTTTAGACTTAGAAGCCTATTCTAGATCCATTTTGGATCAGTAATGCAACTGTTCATCTCACAACTTGGGATGTTTGCTACAATATCCTCTAAGAAGATGAATGAATGTTTTGATGACCACCTCGATTTGTCCATCTGTTTGTGGATGAAATGTTGTACTCTTCTTCAACTTTGTGTCCATTATGTCCCACAAACTTGACCAAAAATTCCCAACAAATCGAGAATCGCGATCACTTACAATAGAAATAGGAAGACCAAAATGAACCCAAATGTTTTGGAAGAAAAGATGAGTTGTTTTTTCAGCTGTAATTTTCTTTTTACATGGTGTTAATATGAACATTTTTCTAAACATGTCTACAACTACATACAAGTAATCATGACCTTTCCTTACAATGGAAGACCTCCTACAAAATCCATTGAGATGTTACTCTCCCATGGACATGAAGATACCGGAAGTGGAGTGTACAACCCAAGTTTCCTATTGCTAGGATTACTTGTTGCACACAAAGAACATCCTCTTATAAATGAGAAACATTATCAGACATGCGTGGCCAATAACAATAACCTTTGGAGATTCGTTAGTGTCTTGCCTACACCAACGTGTCCAACAATCAATGAAGTGTGTGCCTCCCTTATGATATTGTTTCTTTCTCCCCATAGGATACACAACTTTCCCAAATGATACAACAAGCTATTATGTACGTGATAATCCAACTCTTCAATTTGGTTTCCTTGACTCAAGCTTGCATACACATCTTGAAAGTCACTATCATATGAATATTGTTCATTGTAACTTTCATCTAAAACATAATTATGCTTGAGTATAACAAATGAATTTACAATAGGCCTTGAAATCATATCAGCTACCTTATTGAAGATTCCCTTTTTTTACCTAATAACCAAATGAAATTGTTGTAGAAAACCCATCCATCTGAAATTTCGTGACTACTACAACTTTGACTGTGACTGTAAGTACTGCAATGGTTGATGGTCGGTATGGATAATGGTCTCCTTTCCCATCAAGTAATGTTTCCATTTCTTAACACTTTTTACCAATGCATAAAGTTATTTGTCACAAGTGGGATAGTTAGTTACATATCCATTAAAAATTTCAGAATGAAATGAAATGGGCTTACCATGCTGCAATAGAACTACTCCCATGGCATAATCGCTTGCATCCATTTGAATTTTGAATGGTTGTCTAAGATCCGGAAGAGCCAATACCGATGTCGAACTTATCCTTTGCTTCAACGCATCAAATGCTTTCTTCTGTACATATCGCCAATGGAGTACTTTCTTGACACTTATCAATTTATGTAATGGAGCTGAAATGGAAGAAAAATTAGCAATAAACTTTCTCCAATTGTGTTGCCCCTAAAATCTTCTTACCTCTGTAACTGTATTGGGCTTGGGCCAATTCAGAATGACCTCAACTTTAGAGGGGTCTATCTTCATCTCACCTCCTCCAACAATGTGTCCCAAATACACTAAAGAAATCTTGCCAAATTCACACTTTGACATCTTTAAAAACAATTGTTCTTTTCTCTAGAAATATAGTACTTTGTTTACATGCATAACATGTTCATCTCTGGATTTTCTAAATATGAGTATATCATCTAAGTAGACAATGACAAAATCATCTATAAATGGTCTCAATACATCATTCATTACTCTAATGAAAGTATCTGGACCATTTGTAAGACCGAAAGGCATAACAAGCCACGCAAATAATCCTTGTTTAGTTTTAAATGTGATTTTCCAAATGTCCTCTTTAGCTATTCTAACTTGATGATAACCACTTCGTAAATCTAACTTAGTGAAATAATTTGCATACCTCAATTGATCAAGCAAATCATCAATTCTTGGGAGTGGATAACAATTCTTTATCGTGATTATGTTTAGTGCACGGAAATCCACACACATGTGCCAAGTTCCATCCTTCTTTGGCATCAAAACAATGAGCAAACCACATGGTGAAGTAGATGGGCGTATGATACCTTTTTTCACCAATTCTTGAATTTTCTTCTTGATTTCCATGCTCTCCATAATCGACATGTGATGCATGCCAATATTTGGAAGTGGAACATCTTGTTGCAGCTGTATCTCATGTTGAATTCCCCTCTTGGGAGGTAACCCCTTTGGTTCCTAAAACATCTCGCCATGCTTTCTTACCACATCAAACAAATCAGATTTCAATTTGTAATCACAACCTTAAAAAGATTCATAATCAATGTCATTCTTTTTCCTGATCATGAGAAGCACAAAATTTTTACTTGCATTTACTAGTCTCTTCATCTGTGTTGCATTAACCAAAGAAATGTTCAGCTTTTTGCGATGGGCTCTCACAATGTACTCCACCCCATTCTTGAGCAATATGTATTTGTTGTCATGGAGATAAAATACTACTTTCCTATCATACAAATAAGGACTACCAAAATGATTCCTGAGATGTCAAGTGGAACTACATCTAACTCAAATTCATCAATGAACTTTTCAGTAATGGCAAACTTGAACAAAGACTTCCTTGTAACCTATAAGTTTACATTGTTAACTATCCAATGCAATGGATATGGCTTATGGTGAGGTATAGTTTCAAGGTTTATTTTTTCAACCAAGTCTTCTGAAATTAATTTTGATTGTGACCCACTATCGAATAATGCATCAATCTTTGTATTCTTGATTCTACATTTGGAGTGTTGTTTTCACTGTTTGAGGAACTAGTGCTTGTGACCATGGCTGAAATTTTGGTCTCATCACCAGAATCTGAACCAAGGTCATGTTGTGTGGTAGCAGTTGTCTTTTGTTTTCCCTTATTGTTTTGTTTCTTAGGCCTTAATTTGGGATGTATTTTCTAGTAGTGGGCTTCATCATGCCCAGCTTTGGAACAATGTTGGCATATGGTTTTCTCCCCTTCTTTCTTCACACTTGCATTCTTCTTTCCTTTCCATTTTCCACCCTTCTCTTTCTCCTTACCCTTGAAAGGCTTCTTCTTACTACCCTCTTCCTGAATGCTCTTTCCCCTTGCTTCAAGGTGTGTGGCTTGCACACATACCTCATCCAAATTGCTTGGATTTAACATAAGGATAATATGTTTCAAATAGGAATGTAAACCCCAATATATTTCGACAGGGTATCTTGGGAATTCAAATTTAGTCCTAACAACAAAGCCCTTTTCCTAAACTCGTGTGTATAATAGTGGACTGTTTCGCCTTTAATATGCCTAAAATTTTGCCAACTCATAATGGATTTTTGCATATAAGCTAAAGGGTAAAACTGTATTTTAATTGCATAAACAAATTCAACCCAAGAAATGGATATTTAAACATGAATTCTCATTTCCTCTTGAGTTTTTTCTTCCCACCAGACTAATGCTGCTCCTTCTAGCCTCAATTAATCCAACTAGATCTTTATGTCATCTTCTTGAAGGTTCTAAATTTTGCATTATACCTCCAATTTCGAATCCAATTGTTTAACTTTTATGCATTCACTTCACCATTGTACATGGGAAGTTCAAAATTAATGTCCAATTTGAGTAAGGGAGTTTTTCCTTTTGGGGTTTTTGAATGAGTATGGATAGTTTCGGTGGTGGTAGTGGAAGATGATGTTGTGTGAGATGATGAAGATGATGAGGATGGTGGACATGAAGGTGGATTTCTACCATTACCCTTTGAATCCTTCTTCTCATATTTTTTATCCTCTAAGCTTCCTTCTCCATGTGGACATTTAGAACTTTATCCAACCATTCTAGTGTTCCTCTCTTCATAGAGGACTTTAACCATCTCAGTTAAAGTGTATAAAGCTTTCTTGAATTCTTCCTCTTCTGAAGAAGGACCTTCATGCTCTCTTTCTCTAGATATAATGGTTGTGGATTCAGGATCAGAAACTGGTACTGATGGCACCTCTTCAATCTCAGTTGAAGGCAAAATTTGAGGAGTTTCAAGTGCAACTGGAATTGGAACTTTGGGTGGTGAAGATTGTGGCCTTGTGGCTCTCCTTCTTCTGGGACTAACCTTAGGAGTTGCAACCAACAATTTCCCTTCTCCTCTCTGCAACCTTAACCTTGTAAGCATCACAATTTTGCAACCATAAAAAACCCTACTTGCACAAAACTCGAGAAATCAAGAAAATAAGCCTTTTCTCTGATACCAACTTGATCTGATATTGAATGTTAGTTTTTATGTGATAATTTTAATTACGGATTTATAAACACATGCTTGCTCATTGCTTCTTGTGCATAGATTTCCTTAGGTTGTTTGGTGATTGAAACAGGTAAATTTCATCAAGTTTAATGTGACAGACATGAAAAAAATATCTTCAAAAACAAGTACTAAACATCAGACATTCAAAGTACAACAAACCATCAAAAAGTGCATTTAACACAATTTTTTGATGAAGGAATTCACCCTTCCTGGGCTACATCTCCTTGGTCCAGCTTCCATGTCTTGGGCCTCTGTATTAGCTCAATATGGAAAAATGAACAAATCTCTACTACTCCTAATACCTACACCAATGTGTTCAGAATGTCAAAATTAGCTAGGAACACATTTTCCTAAGCTCAATTTGGTCGAAACATGCTCCAGTTATGACTTAGATAGTTTTTCCCTTGAAAAGCTCCTCCAAAACTGCAATGACTCTAGTTAGGGCTGCTAAATTAGGAGTTGGCACCAAAAATGTCGAAACCACCAAAAATCCGCTATTTTAAACTCAAATTTAACTGCAAATTAATTAAAGGCAAAATCGAGATTAGCACTAATCACACGAATAAACCTGACCATTTTCGAAACCGTTAGCAGTTTTTGCAAAGGGGTCACATGTCATGGTTAGTGTCGCATTATCCGTTGGGTTAGTTAACCATAGCCTTAACCTTAACCCTGACCTGTTCACATGTTTCATGCTAACTGTCGGGGTTATGGTTCTGCTAGAATAGGCAGTTGACATAGCTATTTGCGGTTAATGATGGTCTGTTCACATGTGGAGCGTTGGCCTACTAGTTGGCCCTCCTAACCACCATACTAGAAATCGTTAAACTTTAAATATGTATGCAACATTATACGGTTAAGAAACATGTGGTAGCGGAGGTGTAGAGAGCTTTGGTTTGCGGAGGGAGGTCGCAGGATCAAACCTCAGTGCCTCCACATAAATTTGGTTGAATTTCTCTGAGCCTTAGGCTGTTGGGAGGTGCCATGTGGCGGCCTTCAAGCTTGCCATGTGGCATTCTCTCATTGGTCCAAAACTAACCAATACTCTTTTGCCACATCATCAATATGAAGCCCAATAATAATATGCCACTTTCCAAACTGTGATTGAATGTTGACCAAAGTTGACCCTGCACAGTCACCTGCCACGTCAGCAGTACGGACTACTGACTCTGCAGTGACTATGTATTTTTTTTGCAAATTTTCCCTGTTTAGCAAAGAGAAAAGAACACAATAACGTCTTCATACGAACTCAGTTTTCAGTGAAACAAGTTGTGTTAGGATCTTTTTTCCAAGATGGACACGGTCGTTCAGATTTCGAGCCATTCTGAGAACTTTGATTTTTAGCTAAATACTGAGCGCCTGATTCAGTTAAACTAGTTCCAATTGATGGAGGAATTAGTGGCATATCCAGCAGTGGGCTACATCCTATAGTAGTAGGGTGTAACCAACACTGCGTAACTAGTAAACTGAAGATTCACTCATAATTAACTCATGCATGTCAGATCATAGAAAGACCCAGTTAAGATTGGAGTTCAGGGATAGTGTATTATCAGTTGTAAAATCATTCAAATTAAACAAATGATGTGTGAAATCAGAAGAAGGCCTAAAACAAATCATTCCTTAATTATAAAACTCACTAATTTTAGCCATTCAAATTTTCTTTAAAAAGAGGAATGAAGACACACATTTAATCATTGTTTTCGTGAGCACGAGTTGGCGAGACCAAGAAATAGGAAGCACAAGTTTTGCGTTGTACTTATGAGAGAAAGGTGTGCCAAGAGAAGCTTGTGCACAAGTTGGTAGTGGGAGAGATAGAGATAGTGCATAGTTTTCTCGGGCTTGAGAAAATCATTGTAATCTTCTCAAATTTTCCAATTAAAGCAATATACATATAGTAGGGGTTTTTAGCTATGGATTTCCCCAAAAAATTATTGTGTTATGTATGATTGAATTCTTCCTTTTTCTTCTTTGTGATTTCATCGATCAATTATTGTTTCCTCTTATGAGTACAATATATTCAAGTCAATTGTTTTAGAATATTAAAATCTACAGTTTTGAATCTACAAGGAAATTCTACATGGTATCAGAGTTGAAATCACTATAGAAGAGGAGAATATGAGTTTGTCTTTTAAAGGAGAAATAAAATTTGCAGTATCGTACTTCAGAGCTAGCAAGATGTCGTTCTCTGGATTGAAACTCGAATATGCTCTTGAGAGTAGCTTGAATTATATTACTTGAAATGACATGAAGGAGGAAGTGTTGGAAGACAACGAACTTACGAAATTCATAGACAATGGCATTCCTAAGCCAGTCGATGCTCAAGATCTGGAAGAGTGGAGAAAGTGTGTGCCAAAGGCGAGAAGGATTATCCTAGAAGGAGTTCAACCCTGAACGATAGGGAAACTCCATTTACAATTTGGAAGACCTTGATAGACCTGTTTCAAAACAATAGTGACCATAGGAAGTTGGCACTAAAGGACATGCTCAGAAAGTTCAAGATGGTGAAGGGCAACACAATCCCGAAGTACTTGACCAAGTTAACCCAATGTCAGGATGAGCTTGGAAGTGTCAGTGTTATAATATTTTAAGATGATATGGTGATCCTAGCACTTCTATTCCTTCCTAAGAGCTAGCACAGCTACCAGGACTATGTTAATAGGAGGGAGAAGCTACCAAAGTGGGAGTGGTTTTGGTTTGACTTGGTACAAGAAGAGATTTGGAAGAACACCAAAGATGGGACCTCATCCAAATAATTGGAAGAGGACTTTGCATTAGTAAACAAAGAAAATAAATCCAAGGGAAATATGTCCCAAGGCGAGGAGGGTGGAAAAAAGAAGGACTTGTCAAACATCAAGTGTTTTCACTGTCACAATTTCAAGCATTATGCCACAAAATTCCCACAGAAGAAAGCAAGCAAGAAGGAGCCTGCAGTAACAGCGGTAGGTGAAGCTCTAGCTTCACAATTCGAACTTGATTTCACTCTCATTGCATGCATGGAAATCATTGTAATGGGAAGCATGTGGTATCTCGAAAGTGGTGCCTCATTCCATATGATGGGGAATAGAGATCTCTTCAGTGACTTGGAGGAGAAATACCTCAAGAAGAACATAGAGTTTGGAGATGATGGGAGGTATAGCGCGACCAACGTCGATACTATTAATTTTCATAGGGAGTCTGGCTACCCTCTCAGATTCACAGATGTGATGTATCTTCTAGTACTAAAGAAAATTCTTATTTCCATCGTGGTATTGGAAAATTGTGGCTACGATATGATATTTAGCAAATGAGAGGTTTTCCTTAGACACATCGCCACGGGGACAAGTGAAACAGATCAATGTGCGAGTCAAGAAACTGTATGCACTTGAGGTACAATATGCATGCAAAGTCTTGAGGAGCAAGGAAAATGTTAGTTACTTGGTGGTTGAGAGGGATCATGAATTACCTCTCAACATGCAACCTCAGAATCAGCCTCATCAAGTTGTGGAGCAACCACAGTTGGAGAAGCAGAGAGGAGACCAAGTGGACACATCCACTCAAGTAGATACCTCTAGTAGGGGGAAATTTCAAGCCAAGTTGGCAGAGGGAGCACATGCATCCATACCTCCAAGTGTGAGGTGCGGCAATATGAAAGCATAGACCCAAGAGTGTAGAAATTTTGGTAGGGTCCATTGAGGTGCTTTTTTGTCTCATGGATAATTACCTTGCTACGGGGGCCCAAAATATTTAGTAGCAGCATGATCAATGTCAGTAAGATATTGAGGAAGTGCATAACATAGTTGACAACAAAGCAAGAGGCTCAGTAGTAGAGTTAGAAGCAACACATTTTTCCTAGTAGACAATTCTAGACACAGATGATTCAATTTATTTTGTTTGGATGATTTTTGGGTGCAGATGTTGTAGTAGCAACAACAAAAGTGAATAGAATTACATACATATCATTCCAAAGGTATCATATTAGGATAGAGTTGAATTCCTTTCTTATTGAGAAGGAGTGTTGAAAATAATAATAATAAATGTTAAAAATAGCATCAAGAAAAATCCTAATTTAATTTGTCCTTGAAATAAATTAGGAATTAAATTGTAATTATAATTCTCATAACAACTTGAAATAGTTAACTAAGTTAGTTTCACTTAGTTGACTTAGTTAATTCAATTTGGAAGTATATTTAGATTCATGTAGAGTGGTCTCTAAATTTTAGGGGCCCGGGTTGAGTTCTTTTGAGTTGTAATTATTTAATTAAGTTTAACTGAGTTAAATTCAGTTAAACTAGTTCCAACTGATGGAGGAATTAGTGGCAGATCTAGTAGTGGGGTGTAACCAACACTACTTACCTAGTAAACTGAATATTTACTCATAATTCACTCATGCATGTTAGATTAGAGAAATAACCAGTTGAGATTGGAGTTCAGGGACATTGTACTCTTAGTTGTAAAATAATCTAAATTAAATAGATGGTGCCTGCAATTAGGAGAAAGCCTAAAATAAATCATTCCTTAATTAGAAAACTCGCTAATTTTATTCATTTGAATTTCCTTTAAAAGGAGGAATGAAGGCACACGTTTAATCATTGTTTTGGTGAGCACAAGTTAGTGAGACCAAGAAATAGGAAGCACAAGTTTGTGCGTGGAGCTTGTGAGAGAAAGGTGTGCCAAGAGAAGCTTGTGCACATGTTGGTAGGGAGATATATAGAGATAGTGCATATTTTGCTCGGGCTTGAGCAAAACATTGCAATCTTCTCCAATTTTCCGATTAATGCAATATACAGATAGTTGTGGTTTTTAGCTATGGCTTTCCCCAGAAAATTATTGTGTTATCTGTGATTGAATTCTTCATTTTTTTTTCTTTGTGATTTCATCAATCAATTATTGTTTCCGCTGATGAGTAGAGTAGATTCAAGTCAATTTTTTTAGCATATTACAATTTGCAGTTTTGAATCTATAAGAAAATTCTACACATGGTGTACAGGTATATGTACACACAATTCATTTACATGTACAAATTTGTTTTAACAAATATATATATATATATATATATATATATATGAAAAAAATTATGAGGATAATGATGATCTGATTGAGATTTATGACCACTTGGAGATGGTTGAGCACCATCACGCCCAAGTACATGAGTTGATTGAGCTTGTTTCCCACTAGGAGAATGTTGACCACCCTCACGCGACGACATAGTGAGAGATTCTTCTAAAAAAATTACAAATTATAATAAATTAATTAGGTTAAATTGACAAAAAATTATTCAATATATGTATGTATATATAATTCTACATATTTATCGTTTACTTAGATGCACATAAAAATATATATACATGTTGAAGCCTCGAAATTCCCTGCGACAACATGGGGGATAACCACCCTATCTAGACCTTAAAAGCAGCTCCTTTTCCGTTTGGTATAGTGGCTCTGACTGGGAATAATCGAACCAGTTCCCAGAGAGGATTGATTTGATAATGTTGTTGGGGTGATATAAGATATAACGGAGAATGATTCAACTAAGTATAATATAATCTAACTAATAAACACATGCATACATCTTAATCTCACATTATTTGACTATAAATATACCCGGGAATAAACTAAGATATGTGATCTATAGAGATGTCTCAAAGTAATTGGTAATAGAAATCATTCAACTACCAAAAGAACTCAAATCGTTAATGATAATTGTTTTGGATAAATAGTTAGACAAAACAATTTAGAAAACTTTATTGCATATAATAATTGCTCATGTATTCAATACATAATCAGAGCTGAAACATCATACAAAAGTGCAATAATGTAGAACTATAACTCATATTTTCATACATAATACAATCAAAGAAAGAGTATTGCTAATGCATAAATAAAACACGATCATACGATAAAAGTACCATATATGAAAGTTCCTCCTCTTGGGATCAACAATATTGATCCACTTTAATCCAATCAAATACACTCTAAGAGTAAAGAAATGTAATTTTAGTAGAGTATGCTTCGATATTCAAAGAAAAATAGATCATGTTCCAATAATTTCATCAAAACCTTCAGAAAAATACAGAAGTGCAATATCTTGTAAAGTGTTTTTGATAAAATCCTCGATCCCTCTCTAAATGCATGAGAGGGGTTTAAAAACTATAATATATGCCTCAAAGATAGATTATTACAAAAAAAGTTGAGGAGGTTTCAAACAACCTTCCTCAGAGTAAGAAAAAATAAAACTGCAAATAGAATTAAACTAATGACAAACTTCTTTCAATTTGAATTATCTTAGTCAACTAACTTGATCTTTGAGATTACAAATGTTGATCATTGGTTTGACCTGGGGTAGTTGGCCAATTGTGGATTTTAATTGTCCTGCAAATATGGCATCTGATAGAGCTGGCACCATTTTTTGTGCGGAGGTAGTTAAGAATCGCAGAGTCATCCACTAGCTATGTGGTTTTACCAAATACTACCAATATGCCTCCCAATCCAGTTTAGTAAGTTGTTTGATTGCTTCTTCTTTGGTCTGAGCTATTTGTTTCCACTGTTGTTCTAGTTGTTTGATATCTGGGAGAGCCCCTGGTATGCATTCTTTGACAAGGTTGGCACTGTGGAGGTTTTCATTAACGACCTCAATTATACTATCTGTTGCACTTGTTGTTGTCGTTGTCACCCTTTCTACCTATTTTAACCATGTATCCCAATCTACAAATAGAATGTCTTTGTTGGATTGTTCTATTTTTGGTAGATCAACCTTTCTTCCCTCATAAGATTCCTACCAGGTAATAAATTCAAAAATATTTTTATGGATTTCTTCATATTCAAACCTCAGGTCAATCACTTGGTTTGTTGATTTATCACTTGTCTCATAGTAAGGATTGATTTGTGAGATTTTTTGGCAGAACATCTCTTGTTGTTGTATCAATAGGGAATTTAGCTTGATTGCTTCTTTGATGAACTCATATGTTTGAGTTTTATCTTTAAATCTATCTACCATGGCCTACATTTGGTGAATCTGTGAGTCCTTTTATGATATGCTTGCCTGGTGTTGTAACCTCATTTGCTCGATTTCTCTCTGAAGCTAGGCTACCTGTTGTTCTGCTTGCTGATTGGTTTTCTCTTGTTCTAATTTTTGTTCAAGCAAAAGAATTCTCTATTATTTTTCTTTTAGCAGCAGTCAGACTTATGTTGCTTTATCAATGGTCATTGTGGCATAGGTTCCTGCAAACTGTGACAACTTCGTAAGGTTTTCTGATGGGTCAAGAGGAGTGTCTTTCCACACAAGTTCCATTGATTCGTTCTCTACAGTTGCAACAGCCATGGTGTCTAATTTCCTCTTCTTTCTTTGTCTTTTAACCACATGCTTATGTGTGTGGCTGTAAAATATGTTGAGTGGAGGCATCTTTTCAATTTTTAAGACAATTTCAGAAGTGGGGAAAGCCGGAACAACCTCAATATATTGAGTGTTTGTAGCCCCTTGCTCTATTGTCTCTGGATTTTCTTTATGATGAGTCTGCTTGGGGGTCTGAAATCCAAATTTTTCCTCAAGAATTGTGTCTGTTTGGAGCTTCTGATTGAATTGCTCCCATTCCTTGTCTAGGTCAATGACTGGTATCTTCCCTGTTTGAGCTAAAGTGGAGCCAACCTCCGTATATTTCTTAGCCAAAGCCTATTTGGTTGTTTCCTTAGTATTTCCTTCTGTATCTTTCGCAGAATCTTTATTAGGACTCCCTTCTCCATTCTGAGATTGTTGCTCTAACTGTTCTGACTCGTGAGTTTATTTCTCTTGCATTTCCTCATCAAAATTTTCCTTTGAACTTCCCTCCAGGCTCACTCTAGGAGTAATTTCTCTTATTGGTTCAATTTGTAATAGGTCCACTGTGACATTTAACAATATTTTATTCCTATATACATGAAAAGCATTAATATCATCTGGGCTTAACTGTAATGATGCTAAATATATAACCTGTGCAAATGATTTGGATCCTTGAAAGAGGTCATCAAATGGATCCTCTTCATGAGTAAACTCTTTGACTTTAACCATGGTGGTGAAGTCTTTAGCAACTTTATTTGGATCATACTGTCGCCTTGGAACTGTGGCCAATTTTAGAGATGTAATATTCTCTACCTCTTTTATTGCATGCCCATAATCATGTAGTGCAAAAGCGCCACAATGTAATGGGAAGGTTGGCCACATGGCTTTCTTCTGCTCCTTCAGGGCTTTGGTTAAACCATCCCCTGCTGTCTGGTAAGCTATCTCTCTTGCCAATAGCTTGTTTGGAACATGATATGGGAGGACATGTGGAGCTACAATGCTCCCAAAACTCTGATATAAGTGAATGTTTATTCATCGAACCATCTTGCAACTAGCAAGATGTCTATCTTGGCTTCTTTGGAAAGCTTGAGGGTCATTTTTTCAAAAATGTTTTTATAAACAGGTAACATAATACCATGGCATATTTTGTAAAAATGGGAATTGAATTGGGATTCCCACAAGATTTTATGATACACATGGACGGGGAGAGGGTTTTGTATAGTCCATTTCCAACCCATGTTTGGAAATTGAGAACAAAAACAAATGGCGTCCATTACATAAGCACTCATATAAAAAGGGGGAATAATTCTTGAGGAGATTCTTCTCTTTTGCCTATATTCCCTAATAGCCATAGCTAAATTGTCTGATAAAATCTCAGTCCAATTCATAATCATTGTGTTAACCGTGCATCAATTAATGGAAGCCACTCTATATAAAATTTGGTACTATCAAATTTACCAAATAATCTACACATCATCGCAGCTGCGAAATTATGTGGGGCCGAGAGGGATGCAATTGGGTACATACCGGATTTCTCCCATTTGAATTTGTCCAAGCCTGACCTCCAGGTCCATGTAACGTCCAATGGATCCTCGTTCTCTTTGGCAAAATGTTCTAGGAAATCTTTGTCATAGAGATTTTGACGCTCTGGTAGATGGTATATCTGGCGTAAGCTATCTAATGTGAAAGACCCCATGACCTCATGTCTTTCATTCCTGAAAGTTCTGTCTGAGATATTCACATTATCAATCACCCATTTTACCATATCTGTGTATGGTAATATCTTAGGGCTTGCAGCTATTCTGTGTAAAAATAAACATGTTACCTCAAAGTAGGAAGCATTAGATGATTATTCGGCTCAGTTGTTGCCTTTATTTCTAGTGACTTGGGTTTCTCTTCTTCCAGTAGGTTATACATGGCTTCCCATGATGTGGTTGCTCTGTCTTTGCTGCAGGTGGTATCGGAGAAAAGTGGTATCACGTTCGATTTCTTAGATACAATAGCTTTTCCCTTCTTTGCCATCTTTTCAAACATTGTTTCCTTCGGAGGTTCCCTGAAATTGAGCAATGAAGATTATCAGATAAACACACAAAGCGAAAATGATAGAGAAAATGCAATGATACAGCTAATTCCAAAAGATGACAAGGAAGAAGCTTTTAATCAAAAATGCAGATGAAAGATATCAAATCACGTCGAGTTGTTTTAAACATAAATGCCATTAAAACTCATTAAATACACAATAAGATCTTTTATTATTTCCTTTATTATTGATTTAAGCCATCGCATCACAAATGTGTAATAAAAACTTCAAGTTGATGAGTGTGAAGCGTGCGATGCTAATTATGCGATTGCGATAAATATTATCGCAATATCGCAACATCTCACTTTCGGTTATGTGTTATTTCGAAGTTATTTAGAATTATGCGACATGCGATGTGAGCAGCGTACCTTTTATTGTTTTGAGCCCATTTTGCATGAATGAATACTTATTGCATAAAGTGACTTTTTCTATGTGCCGAACCTAACCAAATTTATAATAATTATCACATACTTTCATCGGGTCTGGGTCATATCGCATTTCATAACCTTTCATGGTTCATAATATTGGCCTTTGTGTAAGCGCTGCGATGCGATGAATGTTCGGCTTGTTATGTCGCAATAATGCAACATCACACTTTCGATTTTGCTTGTTTGTGCTTTTGTGAATGCCACTATACGATTACGATAGGTACTTTATTTTGTAAGAAATACTTGAAGCCTTAGTTTTAATGAAAGGTTTAATGATACCATGAGTCTATTATGGTGGTCCCTCTTATTACAATTCATAGATCCTAATTGTTAATTAACCTTTGACACACATGGTCCAGCGATATGCGATAAAGCGAGAATATCTAGTCACAAAGGGATTTTGGCTTGATACCTTATGTTTATTTAGAAATTTATTTCTAGTAATTCAAAAAGGAAGCACTTAAGTGCTAAGTTTTTTGGAGAATATTTATAAAGGTTCCCCATTTATCAATAGAATATTAACTATTAAATCAATAAATGGGGGGGTTGTTGAATAATACAACAATACCATACCATGATGATGTGCACAATGGCCCTCCATTGATTGATCTAACACTCTCTTTGACCTAGTGATAGATGCTCCTAAAACATATGGAATTTATTATAACTTAATAAAGTTAAATTGAAAAAAAAGAATTCAATATGTATGTACATACGATTCTACAAATATCATTAAGAACTTGTACATAAACATATATATACCACGATCATGATGTAACTTACGATGGCCCTCCCCTGATTCATTTGATACTCTCCTCGATCCATGACCAATCTTGTCAGCTTGCATACAAAGTCGCCCTCTAGTTGATGCATGATACTCAGTTGATGCTCTATCTCGTTTACGCCTCCAAGAATCAGGTGGTAACTTCTCATTTGATGATCTAGGCCCTCGATCCATATTAATGGACGGATATATATAGAGATATGATCTTTAAAAAAAACTCATTTTACCTCATGCCTTTAAAAATATTTAAAATTGCTATTTAAAAAGATCAAGAATTCAGAAAATTAATAAGACAAATAAATGTAACTATCCAAGGGTTTCTTCAAAATTATTTGTTGTAAATTCTTCATTTCAAATATACTCAAGACTAAAAACAAAAATGTTGAAGTGCACATTTTGAGAATTAAATATTCTTTTTTTTCTAAAACATTTCAGGTTCACCAGGTTGTGCTTACATAGTGGGGGCACACTTAGTATAGTATTGAAAGAAACACATGGTTATTAAAAACACCACATTTATAACTAAAAAAACACACATATCAAAGATATCTCAGAATGTTCATCAATAAACTTTGATGGAGAGCTTCTTGACACCAATTCATCTTTCACACACAAATCTTGAATCAACATTGCCCCATACAATAAACCACTAGACATCCTATTAACATTTGCACAATTTATTATGCTAAATGATTGAAATTGACTAGAAATACTTTTTTCTTCTCGATGTAGTTGTTTTAACTTCTCCTTTTTGACTTGGTAGATGTCTTTAATCTGGTTTCACACAAGTTCAGAATTGGTGAACACTACATTTCCATTGGATCCATACTCCCTAGTTGTTCCTAAGCCTTCTATCAATGCAATATAATATGCTTCATTTTTTGTTGTCCTTCCAGGTAAATTATTTTTCCTATGGAGGACTTTGTTTTTCGCAATGTTGTATAACACATAAGTAATCACAACTTGTCTTGGATTTGGATAACAAGCAAGTTCTATGCATAATGCCCATTTTCCAATCATGTTTAATGGGTTTTCCGATCCCTGTAAAAAACAAAATCAATTAAATGAATAATATATTTCTTTTTGCAAATGCCTTAGGTTATGGGAGAATTATGAAAAATACATATATATTGTGATGGAATCTATTCAACTAGGTCTCGGTCAACAACAACTAGCTATACTACTCACACTAGGTCTTAAGGACTCGTAAAGATCGTGTTGCAAAATCTACTTCCATTCATTGGATTTCTCTTTAAGATTTATTTCATTGGACTTCCCTTAATGACTTGATCAGCCATAGGTCATAAGCTACTTATGTCATGTGATATAGATATTTGATACATTCCCATCTTTTCATAGGTTCCCATTATGTTCTCACCTGCTTTGAAATCAGAGTTTCCCACTCAATATTTAATACGTTCCCAATAGATGTACCACCTAATGAAAATCACCACCATCGGGATTTGGCATTTTTGAAGAGTCTGATGTCCGAGATAGAGAGTCTTCTTTTAGTGATGCTAATATAGAGCCTAGTATTGTTGATCCAGTACCAGTTTTCAAGCTAGTCGATGCAATTATTATATTAAGTCGCAACTAAGGTAGCTAAGGTAGCATAGTGAAAGGCAAGAGAGATAACAACAGGAGAAAAGGCAGGGGCTATAGAGACAGAGGCATTTGTTTACCGAGTGGGCCCAATGCCATAGCCCATGGCATCTTTTCTTATCCCAGCTTCCCTTTACCTGGCTTCATATCCAATGTCAGAGTCCATAGCTTCAAACATGGTTGATCATGTTTCAGAGACTATATATTCAGAGCCAGTGTACCTCATTTACTCAGAAGTGGAGGAAGAAAAGACAAAGGCACCAGGCGCATAGGAGAAGGCATTAGAGGTGATAGAAAAATGAAGTAGAAGATGAATTTTCATGCCATTTGATGACCCAACATAATAACCAGTGAATGGACCCATAGCTACGACCTAGCTTATGGACCCGTATGGTTATCTATCAAAGGCCATGGGGGAAGCAACAACTAAAGTAGCTAATAAAGTGTAGGCTAAAGTGGAGGTAGAGATAGCTCCTAGCCCAATGGTATGGTAGTGTGCAGTGGAAGGGGAGCGATCTATTTAAGTATGCATAAGGTATTTTTTCCAATAAAAAAAAAAAACAAAAAAAGACGACTTTATTAATCAAGTGTTTTATATAGCAGACGGAAAATACAAGTCCTCTATAGCTTGCAGACGACCATGCAACTTACAATAACATCCAATAAAATTCTCAATACCCTATAGTCATAATTCTTAGATTCAAGCACAAAACCAAAAAAATAAAACTACCAACATCTACAGGCAGACAGGCACAAGAAGGCCAAAATATATGGGTGGGGAGTGATATATTTAATTACGCATAAGCTCTTTTTTTTTAACATAAAAAAAAAATAACAACAACAACAACAATAACTTTATTAATCAAGTGTTTGATACAGCAAATGGAAAATACCATTCCTCTACAGCTAGCAGACAACCATGCAACTTAGAATAACATTCAATAAAATTCTCAATACCCTGCAGTCAGAATTCTCAGATTCAAGCACAAAACCAAAAAAGGAAAACTCCCAACATCTACAAGCAGATAGGCAGAAGAAGGCCAAAACATAAGAGTGGGTAGCGATCTATTTAAGTACGCATAAGGTTTTTTTTCAAAAAAAACAAAAAAAAAAAACAAAAACAAAAAACAAAAAACTTTATTAATGAAGTGTTGGACACAGCAGATGGAAAACACCAGCCGTCTACAGCTTGCAGATTACCTTGCAAATTACAATAACATCGAGTAAAATTCTCAATACCTTATAGTTGGAATTCTTAGATTCAAGAACAAAACCAAAAAAAAAGAAAAATCCTAACATGTACAGGCAGACAGGCATAAGAAGATCAAAATATACCTCAGATCAAAATTTAAAAGTTCCTCCAGCATATATAGATCCATCCATCAATAGTTCAAATGTCATATTGCCAAAATAGAGGAGCATTTAGACAGGGCATCATCCATCCTATTTTATCTACACCGAATATAAGGGCATCAGGCATAAGGTCTAACCGGATATTTTATCTACACTGAATTCTAAGGGAAGGGGTGACATTTAAGTTCGAAGATCTTGAGTTCATTAAAATTTTGGCTGGACACGATTATCACATATTAAC
This sequence comes from Pinus taeda, assembly GCA_000404065.3. NCBI lineage: Eukaryota > Viridiplantae > Streptophyta > Pinopsida > Pinales > Pinaceae > Pinus > Pinus taeda. Next base: position 180,299 of record APFE031029088.1, read on the forward strand.
AGGGCAGGCTAGTGTGTTGGTAAATGTTTGTTAATTGGGCAGATTAGTTTATGAAGTACCAGTACAAAAATGCCTAATTTGAAGAAGCTTACTATGCTTATCACATATTAACAGACAATTTGTATTATAAAACTCAAATTTAACAAAATTAAGCAGTTTAATAACTGCAAAGTTTAAATAAATACTTTGCACACCTAGAACAAAGGTCAATGCAGTCGAGGCCTTGATTATTGTTTTTGGAAGAGAGAGAGAGAGAGAGAATTCCTCCCGCATAGACTAGCTACATGACCTCTTCCGGCGGCCACCCATCCTGCAAAATCAAAACACAAAAATAAAAGAAATCATGACAAAAAATCAACAAAAACCAAGAAAACCAAAATATAAATGATCTATACCTTACAAAATTTCTCCAGCGCAACAAATGCCACAACAATGGCCAAAACAGTTGCAAATTTTTGAAAAGGACTCACAAAAACTACCACACCAACTACCAAAGCATCTACTGGAAATTATGAACAAGACTCAAAGTCGACAAATATATAAATAGATTTTTGGCCAAACTAATTGTTCGATCGAATAAATTTTTCGGTGAAACTAAATTTTCGGCTGGGCAATTAGTTCGACTGAAAAATCTAGTTGCCAGATTTTTCCCCCACCGGGCAAAAATTTGTAGTTTAAACGACCATTTTTTTGGCCGAACAATAAATTTAGATGTTCAACCGAAAAATTAATTAGTTCATCCGAAATAGTACAAATATGAATTTTTCACTAGCAATTCTTACAAAAGTGTAACCCAAAGGGGGCCAACATTCTACCTATTTGCTTAAAGTATTCAATGAACTACCTATTGAGAAATCTAAGGTAGAGGCAAGAGGTGATTTCTCTAGTGATGATAACTGCTTCTGAATTCTTTTTACTTTTTTTTATTAGATTCTTCTTTAGCTTTGATTATTATAGTGTTATCTTTATCAAATAGCTATCAAAATGTAAATAACATTGAGACAAGGGACACAAGATGTAGGTGATGATCCAAGGCCAAAGCATCTCCAACTTGACAAGAAAACTAAAACGAATTCTTCTTCTTATAGAATCTCCAAGTAGTGAATTCCAAGACTAAGACCCTTGACCTCACAACCTCTCCAAGACCTAGTCAGAAGACTTCTTTGAAACAATTCTTCTTCCTTGAGTCAATGCTAGTCAAACTGCTTGCTTCACCTTAGATCTTAGATTTCCTTTAGATGCCGGCCTATTGACTCAGACTTGCAACTCTTGACCTCACCAGAAACCCTAGCTGCACCATGTGAGAGGGATAAACAATAATTTTATCCCTTTATTACCTTTTCTTGTGTAGCAATTTACAGGGTAGGTTCCTCAAACAAAACACCAAAAGGACACCGCTCACAAATAGATCACAGATCAATACACCAGTATTTTGACGTGGTTAAAACCCTCAGAGAGGGAAACAGTCCGCGGCCTGTGCCAACGTGGCTACTACAGGAAATGTATTAATAAAAGAATGAAAATTTACATAAGCTTCTCTCATGCACGGTGAACCTACAAATGACCCTCCATGCGCTTTAAATAGAATTCATGGACCAATCGGGTGTCAAGCCACGGATCAAGTGTCGGTAATACCGAGGAGAGAATGAACCGTCGGATCACTACATATCGTGACGGTCGGATTGTAAGTTACAAAATGTACAACGGTAAAGAAACACACTTTACCTAACTCTATACCTAACTCTATACTAGACCAAGTTGAACTTAACTATTTCCTATGTGTCGGAATATCCTAACATCCCCCCTTAAGAACAACTTGGGATAGGATTGAAGGATTTACAAATATGACACAATAGGAGAAGGAAGGAGGCACTAGAGCCTATCCCCCCTTAGTGACAACTTCCTGAACTCCAAGCATATATCGAAGTTTAGTGAACTTAGCCTCTGTGAGAGCCTTTGTGAAGATGTCTGCAACCTGATCATCTGTTGAACAATATTGCACTTCAAGAACATGGTCATGAATGAGCTTTCTGATGAAGTGCATGTGAAGTTCAATGTTTTTGCTGCGCTGATGCTGAACTGGATCTTTGCAAAGCTGAATGGCACTTTGATTATCACACCAAAGTGTAGTCGGATGCTGCTGCTCAAAGCCCAATTCTGATAGGATCTGACGAAACCACAAGGCTTCCTTACTAGCTTCCACGGCACCACGATACTCTGCTTCTGCTGACGAAAGAGAAATGGCAGCCTGTTTCTTACAAGCCCATGTAATAGGTCCTGAACCAAGAGTGAAGACATAACCGGCAGTAGACTTCCGATCATCAGGGTCACCAGCCCAATCAGAATCAGTGAAACCAACTAATAGAGGAGCTGCTTTGGCACTGTAATGAATCCCAAACTGTACTGTACCTCGAACATAACGAAGTATTCTTTTAGCTGCTTTCCAATGACTTTCACGGGGGTTTTGCATAAAACGAGCAACAAGGCCAACAGCAAAGGAAAGGTCAGGACGAGTATGGGTTAAATACAAGAGTTTTCCTACAAGTTGACGGTATAAGGTAGCATCAACTTCAGGAGAAGTACAAGAGACTGAAAAGTTTGACTCCAGACTGAAAGGGAGAAGGGGCTGGCTTACAGTCTTCCATGTGAAAATGACGAAGAATATCACAAGCATACTTGGACTAGGAAAGGGAAATACCCTCCTTGGATTGCAAG
>APFE031029088.1:186282-196807 GCA_000404065.3 Pinus taeda
TGGTGAAATGATTTTTCATTTTTAGGCTGAAATTGCTTAGGACCCTTGTTTGGTTTAGGACCATTCTTTTTAGGATACGACTTCTTAGGATTCTTTGAGTTTGGTTGCTGCTGGGTGGTTAACACTTTCTTAGAAGAGTTTCCAAGATTAAGAAGACCAAGGTGTAAGAGTTTTTCTTGTTCTCTTATTAAAGAATCACAAAAAGCATCAAAGGAAGGGGGCTTGTAGTCATGTCCTTGAGAATGAAGGCTTCTCTTGTAGAATGGAAGGTGGAAACAAACACAGAGTAGGCTGGTCCCAACTTAGTAAGAATGCAATAGATAAGGGCACTGTCTTCTTTCTTAACTTTAACACCTTCCAAGAGAAGTCTAATGGTCTTGAACTTGGACAAGAAATCTTCAATGCAAGAAAAATTATTGGGGTTTAATGTAAGCAACTCATTTTCAAGCTGATGGGCTCTAAGTTCATTTTTTATTCCAAAAACTTTAGTAAGCTGCTCCATTGCTTTATCAGGAGTATCAAGTTCAGCAATATGGAATCTAAGATCGAGAGAGATAGACATCCCTATCAACCCACGTGCTTGATCTTTCCTATTTTCCCATTTGGCTGCTTTGTCTTCATCTTTTGGCTTGGTTTATTGGCCTGTGGCGATTCGGTAAAGACCTTTACTTCTAAGTAAATCCACAATGTAGGACCACCATTGGAAGTAGTTGGTGTTGTCTGTAGGTTTTAACCCCGTACAGAAATTACCTGCATACGAATTCTAAATCACAGGAAAAATAAAAATACGAGAGCATAACACATAAAACACATATACACAGAGATTTCCTACTGGATCTCAAAACCGAGACTACCAGCTTGATTTTTCATTTTTTTCTTTCAATGTTACAATACATATTTATACATGCTGAAGCATCCAATACCATGGACCAAAAACCATCGCGTCCAAAACCATGGACTGAAAACCATCTCGTCCAAAAAACATGTGCGAAAATCATGCACAAAACCATAGGTGGGTCCGCCCAACCTAACATAGGGTCCAAAACTAGAATTTTCCGGGGCGCTGCCGCGGACCCCATAAAGTGGGGTTATGGGTACCCCTCAAACCCCCTGTTAACTATGTGGAAAGAATATAACACAAACCAACAAAACCAACAACACAACCTCCACAAGATTCATACAATCATATACAAACTAGTTCATACACAAATGCTTAATTTAAACAACATACATTGCTAAAGTAACCAGAATAGTCAAACTATAAAAAAAACATATGCATGAAGACATGCATGCTCTGTTATATTATATAAAGTGAAATTTACATCCATACATACAACCATGACAACCACTAGCCCCAATAGTGGAATGTTACAATCAACACCGCCTGCTCCTCCAAAGAGATGTACTCACTTTGCACTGTAGTGAAGCCAAGGCTCATCACTATACTCTCCAAGCCCTCTCTAAGAAATGCCTAGTAAACTCTTGGCTCCCCAAAAGCCCATTCTGTGAGTTATGAGGTTCTATTTATAACAAAGGGTGAGGTGACCCTTGACATTCCTCTTTGTGACACTTGGACTACGCTCATGACTCTTCAACTTCATTACATGTAACTCTTTAAATTACATATGACTGTTTGCATTCCAATAATGACACTTGGAATTTCACTTTAAATCATGTTTACAATAATAATACATTTTCCACATATACCCATGTGGGACAAAAAATAAGCTTGATTCAGCCAGATAAGAGAACACTAAGACTCATATGGTTGTGGAAAGATCAACTCGTCAACATCCTCTTAGTGATGTTGGGTGACGAACTAATGCCAAGCTTGGTATTGCACAATGTTGTTCGCATACTATTTGATTATTTCTTTCTGGAAACAAACTCTTCCCTCCATCGCTTTCGGGTATAATAATCTAGAACCTCTATCCAACAAGTCCTGTAACATGCACAACTTAGTCCTAAGCATGGCCAGACTAGTGACATATCTTTGCATGTTCTCTGCACTGATCTGCAAATTTACGTTGGTGGCCATGTGCATCAACTTATCAAAGTATGTTTGGAGCTCCAATTAGACTTGGTTCTTCTCTTTGGCTTTGGTGAGTGTTCCAATTGATGGGGTGTCATATTTTCTACCCACAACATCCAAACTCCTAAAAAACTGTGCGTATGAAGCCTCAACATTGGTGAAGAGCAATGAGAGTTCTTCATTGTTCCATATTAGACTCTAGATGTGTGCTTTATCCAACTCTACCTATGGCTTCATCATCTTTGCAAGTGAAGCGGGGCTCCCTTGTACCTCATTGTCCATGTCTGTACAAAATCAATAGTGGCATGTATGTTTATGAGCATGCACGTTATCTTGATGTCACACTGCTAATGACCATGTATATGGACAATTTCCTTGTGCACGATGACGAACCTATCATACAGTCTCCACATGACTGTCTCGAGAGTCGATACTTTAGCAAGTATCAATTTCTTCATCTCTTCTCTAGTGGATCCTGTTGATTGTTCCTCTCTCTTTCTGGCTACTTGCAATTCATTAGCCATGCGCTCATTTTATATTATCAAGAACTTCACACTTGAGCTTGTGGCTTTGGCATAAACCTTCATAGCATCAGCCAAGGCAACCAGATGTCTTCGCACTGGGCTTCTCAAACCAAGACCCTAGGGTGATTCTAACCAAAACACACATGACTGATGACAAAGAGTTATTCAGTGAACTAGAGGAGAAATATATCAAGATGCATATCGATATGGGTGATGATGGTAAGTATAGTGTTTCTGGTGTGGGAACTATTACTTTTTAGAGGGAGCATGCAGCTCCACTCACCTTGAAGAATTTTATGCATGTACCTGGGCTGACAAAGAACTTGGTATTCATTGCCATGCTTGAAGATAGAGGCTATGATGTGATCCTTTCAAAATGAAAGGCATTCCTTTGACACATAGCCATGGGTCAAGTAAAGAAGATGGGGGTTCAAGTTCATAATCTCCATAATATAGAGGTAGAGGATTGTGCTGCTTTGAGTTCAAAAGTGGAAAAGATGTTGACCTGAGACATCAGCGAGTTGTGGCACGAGAGATTGGGCCAATTGCATCATGGGGCTTTCAAGATATTGCAGCAAATCTCTACCGGTCTTCCCAAAGATATGCTTAACCAATTTGATACATGCAAGGGTTGGTAAAATACACCAAGTCTTCCTTTGGATATAGAGACAGACAAGAAGAGTCTATTATGGAGAGAGTCCATTCAGATGTATGTGGACCATTCTCGACAGCATCCACGGCCAAACATAGGTATTATGTTATATTTTTTTATGACTATTCTCATAAATGCTGTGTAATTTGTATGCAGAAAAAGGATAAAAATTTCACAAAGTTTTGTGAGTTCAAAGCATTGGTATAGAAAGAGTCTAGAAAGAAGTTTAGAGCTCTATGGAGTGATAATGGTGGTGAGTATGTCTCCAATGATTTTAAGAATTTTTGTGCATTGGAAGGGATTAAACGAGAGTTGACGGCACCCCATAACCCTCAACAGAATGGGGTTGCCGAGAGTAAGAACGGCAGCATAGTAGGGGTAGCAAGGGCGATGTTGCATGATCAGGGCCTACCACTACACTTGTGGGCCAAGGTATGCAACACAACAGTTTATGTTTAGAACCGTAGCCCATATCAGATACTTGAGATGAGGACACCAGAGGAGGCTTATTATGGTAAGAGGTCAGATGTTGGTCACTTCAAGATTTTTGGGTCATCGGTTTATTGCCATGTGACCAAAGATGCATTGAAGAATCTTGATCCAAAAGCAGAGTTGGGGATCTTTATGGGGTACACTGATACACCCCACAACTATCGGGTGTACATGCTGACTCATCGGATGATATTGGTTCGCAGGGATATCAGGTTCAACAAGGAGAAGGCCATGCAATTATCCTTTGAGAGGGAGCTTGAGCTACATATGGATGAGGAGATTTTAGCTCCTAAGGTTGAGGAGCCTTAGATTGATGTGGAGCAGCCACATGCAGAGGTTTAGAGAGTGGAGACATCCACTCAGGTAGAGTCTTCCAAAGAGGGAAGAAATCACACTAGAGAGGCTGACATATTGTTGGATGATACACGAAAGAATGTGGGATTACCCTCTACTCAGCGCAGAGAGAGGATGTCACCAGAGAGGTACACTAGATACATGTCACTTATGGGTGCATGTGTTGTGATAGAGCCATCTTCCTTTCAGGAAGTAGTGCAACAAATGGTTTGGGTTGATGCGATGGTGGAGGAGTATGACTCCATAGTTCGAAATAGTGTTTGGGATGTGGTCACGAGACCGGAGGACAAGTCAGTTATGAGCTCCTGTTGACTTTACAAGGTAAAGCAAGTTGTATATGGTAGTGTGGAAAAGCATAAGGATAGATTTGTGGCCCATGGATTTTCACAGGTAGAGGGGGTTGACTATGATGAGACCTTTTCTCCTATTGCAAGGTACTCGTCAAACTATTTTGGCACTATTAGCATAGATGGGTTGGAAGATACATCAGATGGATGTGAAGACTTCCTTCCTCAATGGCATGATTAAGGAAGAGGTGTACATAGAGAAGCCCAAAGGTTTTGAAACCTTGGACCATGAGTCGCATGTGTACTAACTCAAGAGAGCATTGTATGGGCTGAAGCAAGAACCCCATGCTTGGTACACCAAGATATATATCTACTTCATTAGGTTGGGCTTCACGAAGAGTGAATCAGATGTGAACCTGTATCACATAGTTGTGGAAGTCAAGACGTTGATCATTGTAATTTATGTAGATGATATTATACTGACAAGTGATGAGAATCTCATAAAATATTTGAAAGAGGAACTTGCAAGAGAGTTTGAGATGAAGGACCTAGGGCTCATGCATTACTTTCTTGGCATGGAGGTATGGCAGGCAGATGGGGAGTTGTTTGTATCTTAGGGAAAGTATGCCAATGAGATACTCAAGATATTTAGCACGGAGAGCAGTAAACCCATGGAGACTCCTCTAGCTGGTAACTGGAGGAAGGAGGATGCTACTTCAGGGGAAGTAGTGGAAGCTATTGTTTACAGGTAGCTTGTGGGTTCACTCATGTACTTGGTGAATGCACGACCAGATATGTGTTATGCAGTTAACCAACTTATTCAAGTGATGGTTAGGCCTAAAAAGTTGTATTGGAAGGAGGAAAAGCATGTATTGAGATACCTTAGAGGCATTACTCAGTTTGGTTATGGTACAAACAGACAAAGGGAGTGAAGCTTCAAGGATTCACTGATGCAAATTGGGCAGGGAGTCCATCCGACAAGAAGAGCACATCATGAGGGATCTTTAGCATTGGGTCAGCAACATTTTCCTGGTATAACAGGAAAGAGATATCGATTGCACTCAGTTTGGCAGAGGAAAAGTACATTGTTGCAAGTCAGGCAACATGTGAGGCTATCTAGATGAGGAAGATCCTAGTTGGTTTGTTTGGTCAGCAGATGGAGCCGACAATGATTTATTGTCATAATCTAAGTTGTATCAAACTCTTTGAAAATCCAGTCTTTCATGATCGGTCCAAGCATATTGATATCCGATATCATCATCTCAGAGATTGTGTATGTAGGTGGATCGTGATGTTAGATTACATTCCCACGAAGAAGCATGATTCTGACATCTTGACAAAGGCATTACCAAGATTTAAATTTGAGTTTCATAGAGACAAGATCAGGGTAGTTGATAATCCCTTTCTTGTTGAGAGGGAGTGTTTATAAATGGAAACAAGAAATTCCAGTTTAATTTGTCCTTGAATTAAACTATGAATTAAATCCAAATTCTATTCTCATAGCAACTTAAAATAGTTAAATTAAGTTTATTAAACTTACTTAACTTAGGAAATTCGAGTTGGAAGTCTTTTGGAAGTCATGTATATGTTCTCTCTACTTTGTAGGAGTCCAGTATGAGTTAATTGTGAGTTGTAAAATAGAAGACTCAGTTTCATGAGTCAGCTCAGTTAAATTAGTTCTCAAACTGATTGAGAGAACTAATAGTGAGTTAACAATTAGTGGTGACACTAATGAACTGCACCAGTGCTACTCTATTTAACTGAATATTTACTCATCAGAAACTCATGCATGTCGATTCTAAGAAAGACCTAGTTGAGACTAGAGTGCAGGGAGAGTGTACTATTTGATTTAGATTTTCCTGAGTTGCACTAATAGTGCGTGCATTTGAGAACTGATCTTTGAGGGATTGCGTTATTTTTAGAGGCTATATTTCCCTTTAAATACAAGCTATCCTTCAAAGGAATTACACATTGGAATAGAGACTTGGAGATCTTTTGAAGAGGCTAAGCTTTGGCCTTGAGCTTGCTTATGAGTTGGAGATTGAATTTGTTGAGTGATAGGATTGTTCTTGAGAGAACAAGAATTGTAATTTTATCTTGATTTTCCGGATTAATACAAAATAGATCATGGGGTTTTGAGCTGTGGCTTTACCCGGATATTTATTTTGTTATGTGCCTTTGATTCTCTTCCTCTATTTATTATTGTTTGCTCGATCTTTATGGGCTTCTTCTGTAAAGAGTAGAAGTAGATTCTTGTCTCTTTCTTTAGCGAATTGCATTAGCTTGTGAATCTACAACATTTTCTACAGAAAAGTGGTAGGGGCATTACATAATCCAAAAGGAAGGACCCTATAAGAAAAGGTACCCCTGGGATAGGTGAGGGTGGTTTTATCCTGGTCCTCTGGGCTCATTTGGATCTGATTGTAACCACTGAATCCATCCAGGAAAGAGAAGAACTTCTTTCCTGCCAGACCATCTAATACTTGGTCAATGAAAGGTAGAGTGAAATGGTCCTTTTTGGTGGCTTTGTTTAGCTCCCTGTATTCCACACAGATCCTCCACTTCCCATTTTTCTTTGGAACCAAAACCAGAGGAGATACCCACTCACTATATGAGATGGGGTAAATGAACATTGCATCCAAAAACTTCTGAAGTTCTTCTTTGACTATATCCTTGAGGGCCGGGTTCATTCTCCTCTGAGGTTGGTGCACTAGCTTGCAACCTTCCTTGATGTAAATGTGGTGACTACACACCGAAGGGTTCACTCCCTTCATTTCCTTGTAACTCTAGGCAAAGGCATCCAGATGCTTTCTTAGCATGTCACGTAACTCCTCTTCCTAGTGTGCAGAGAGAGAGGCGTTGGTTTTAAATGTTCTTTCTAGACCAAATTATATCATCTTGACATGAGTAGGACATGAGTTAGCTAGGCATGAATCAGTCCAAGGGTTATCTTCATCTTTCTTCACTAACTCCTCAATAGACATAGTGTTGGGGGGCTGATTCTGGAGGATTTTCTCAATCAGATTGTCTTCATCAAGTCCCCCCTCCTATAGTAGGATCTAGGGTATATATTGGGGAAGATTAGACTTAATCTTCCTCCTCCTCTCCTAACCATAAAGGTAAGTCATGCTCCAAAGATGGTTGGGCAAGAGGGTACAATACCAATTGTTTGGACAAATGCCCATTTTTAATGGTCATATTCCCAGCCCTGCAACTTATGTAAGTATCAGCAGTGGCTAACCATCACCTTCCAAGGATGAGAGGATAACCATTGAACTTCTTAGGTTGGAGAACTAAGAAGTCAGCAGGGTATTCCTAGGAATCAGTGGAGACCATCACATCCTTGACTACTCCCTCTAGAGCTATTGTGCACCTGTCTGCAAGCTACAATACTTTTGTGGTATTTCTTAATGATTCTTGGAGATTCAATTTAATCATAGTCTCCTTAGTCATCACATTGATGGAAACCCCAAGATCTATCAAGGTATGGGGGAAAATGATGCCTTGATGTGTACATCTACCACAAGACTTCCAAAATCTAGATACTTTGGGCAAATCACCTGCCCCAACTTTAATTTAGACAGTTGTCCAATGATATTAATGGTAGGGGTGTCTTTCTTTCATCTCCCGGGATGTTTGAAACATTTCTCCTCGATTAACTTGTTGTATATGGGGACATCCTTGATAGTTTGGAGGAGTGGGATTTTAACACATGGGTTTTTCAATTCACCCAGAAGTTCAGTCTCTTCTAGAGTGTGCTGGACAGGATGGATTAATCTCTTAGGAAAAGGAGGTGGACTTTCTTGAGGGACACTCTCCTCCTTTTCCTCTTCAAGCTCCTCACGTGGTGATGGAGGTTTATTATCTAGAAGCACTCTTCCAGACCTAGGTTGATTTCTTGAATTTCCACAGCATATGCACGGTAAGATGCTTCCCCACTATAGACCTATTGTGTCTATCTGTTGTTCGGGTTCGAATTTGGTTGAGTAGGCATCTGAGGTTTCTTAAGTGGAGCAGGTGAAGGAGTCATGGTTGAGATGGAGGAAGAGGAAGTAAGGTTGGAGATTGGTTGTATGGGGGCCTCCACCCCAGGGACGGTGAATTCCACTGAGGTTGTGGAGGAGTATATGGCTAAAATGGTTGGTTCGGATGTTGAGAATGGTATTGAGGTGAAAAAGACTAGGGAGAAGGTGTGGACCATGAAAAATGAGTAGGATGGCACCAAGAGGGAATGGTTGCATTCTGGTTAGGGTTGTAAGATGAATAGGATGCCCCTTGCATGCCTTGTTGGTATGGTCAAGGTCCTTGATGTTAGGATATTCCAACAAATAGGAAATGGTAAAATATAACTTGGTCTAGTGTAGAGTTACGTAAAGTGTGTTTCTTTACTATGTACATTTGTAACTTATAATCTGACGGCCACAATATGTAGTGATCCAACAGTTCATTCTCTCCTCGGTATTACTGACCCTTGATCCGTGGCTTAACACTCGATTGGTCCATCATCTCCATTTAAAGAGCATGGAGGGTCATTTCTAGGGTAACCATTCATGAGAGAAGCTTATGTAAATTTTCATTCTTTTATTAATAAATTGCCTGAAGTGGTCGCGTTGGCTCAGGCCGTGGACTGTTTCCCTCTTTGAGGGTTTTAACCACGTCAACAACACTGTTGTATTGATCTGTGATCTATTTGTGAATGGTGTCCTTAGGTGTTCTGTTTGAGGAACTTACCCTGTAAATTCCTACATGGTATCAGAGCCAAGTTGAGGGCCGCATCCATTGGTGATCCAAATCTGAAGCCGGTAGAACTACATCTGACTGTCGTTTCCTAGATCTACTGTTTTTTATTAATTTCAAACCAAGGGGACTACTCTATTGTGTTAGGAGCATCTGTTCTAGTGAGGAACCCCTTTTGTTTTATGCGAAAAGGTTTCCGGTAGCCCTAGGTACGTCATTTTTAAGATCTAGAGGTATACAATGTTTATTTGCAATTTTTAGTTATTCTCTCTTTTTATTTCGATTTATTTAGCTCTTTTTTTTTTTATCACCAGATCTATACCTTTCATTTCTGCGTATGCTCTTTGCCTCGTGACTCTGTGCAATCTGGGAAAATCAGAAACAGAAAGGAAGGATTTTTCTCATGCGTATGCTTTTTTCCGTCGTGCCTTAGTGTGATCTCGAAAAATCAAAAACATTGAGGAAAATATTTAGTTTCTGGCTAAAGCTAACTTCAAGCCATAAGGTTTGTTTTTCTTTTATATGTTCATGTTGGGTTTTGTGTTTTAGGTTTTGTAGGCAAAAAGAGATCTCTCAAGTAAGCACACACCCCAAAGCTTCGGTGACTAAAAAAAAAAAAAACCCTTCCTCTTTTCCAAAAATTACTAACCTTTTAATCTAGCTCACTTGATCCAAAGCTACTTTATGAGAATAGACGTCTTGAGTTCAAGTCTTTCTTTTTTTTGAGCTAATTAGATTAAGTTTGGAAAGGGGGCGGATTTTTTTTAAATATAACATTATCATTCATTTCCGCACATTCCCGCACTTCGTCGGCATCTTCAACAACTTTTCTTCGAAAAGCCATAATTTCTTCATCCAGAAGCCGTTTTCAGAGCCGTTTTTTTTAATCAGCCTATTTTTTCGAGATCTTTCCACTGGAACATGTATTTTCAGCATCTACAGCTTCAGTTTCTGTTAAAATGGAAAGTCCATGCCAATTTATTCTTGACAACACCAACTACTTCCAATGGTGGTCCTACATTGTGGATTTACTTAGAAGTAAAGGTCTTTACATAATAGCTTTAGCCCAAGAAACCAAACCGAAAGAAAAGATAAGGCATCCAAATGGGAAAATAAGCAAGATCAAGCACGTGGGTTGATACGGATGTCTAGTTCTCCAGACCTAAGATTCCATATCGCAGAACTTGATACTCCTAATGAAGCAATGAAATAGATTACTAAATTTTTTGGAATCAAAAATGAACTTAGAGCCCATCAACTTGAAAATGAGTTTCTTACATTGGACCCCAATAATTTTTCTTCCATTGAATATTTTCTGTCCAAGTTCAAGAACCTTAGGCTTCTCTTGGAAGGTGTTAAGGTCAAGAAAGAAGATGGTAACCTTATCTATTCCATTCTTACTAAGTTGGGACCAGCCTACTCTGTGTTTGTTTCCACCTTCCATTCT
>APFE031029098.1:7156-28549 GCA_000404065.3 Pinus taeda
AAAAATCAAAAGAATTTATACCTGCTCTGAAATTGGTGCCCAAGTTGAATGTTGCTTCTTTTCAGCAATTTATTTCATTATTTGCCATTTCAAACTCTAATGTTAGATTTATCATTGTATAGATCTTGTTGAGACCTTTCCAATGATACTTAAATCATCAAAATCTGATTTTGTATGAGAAAGATAGGTTGATTTGAACAATGAGGTTTTTCTGGTTGCGGAATTAGGGAACATCTGCGGAATTGGACTTTAGCTGTGGAATGTGCACGGTTCTGTAGCTAAAAATCTTGAATACAAAGTTAGTCATTCATCTTTCATCATCAATCCAAAATTAATCATTACCTTCAGAAAAGTGAGCAAATAACTTATTCATTTCATTGATTCAAAATTATTATTTTTTCTTGACATGCAACGACTTAGTGTGGCGACTCAGTGTGGCAACTTAATGATAACACACAATTTGACTTCCCTTTGACTGGGGTCTTTTTCATCAAATTGGACCAAATGAATAGGACACCATCCATGTACTGACATTTCCCCAGCCTTAGACCAGAAGCTAGATGCTATTATCAGTGGCATGCATAGGCTGGGAGACAGAGTAGAGAGTGTTGAGAGGAAGTCATCATGGGAAGGACAACAGCCCAACACCATAAGGAACCCAAATTTCAGGAAAGCTCAGAACACAAATGTTGGAAGGGTTAGTCATGACCATGATATTAGGCCTCCTTTCCAAGAAAACTACGCAGAGGCATCTACATCTAGTGATCCAACAGAGGAGACTCACATGAACTTGATAGATTCGAAAAATGAGCGACAAATTTTTCTCACCCAGGAAGACCGAGATTACCCTGATGAAAATCGATTTCAGACTAAGTCAAGAGAATCTTTTGATTTTAAACAAGGCTATGATTCTGCTGTGTACGAGGTTCACAAACAATATAAGCTGAGAAAAAGAACCATTGATATCCCTGCACCTAGCAAAACAAAAGAGAGCAAACAACCCAACAAGATTAAAGGCAAGGTTGTCATAACAGAACCAACTGATATTTCTATCCCAAACCCGCACCAAGTGACTATAGAGGATGTAACAAACATACAGCCTCCTACTGATCAGCCTCTGCCTCCTTCTTCCTCGAAAGAAAATTTGAACAACAATCCTAAGAGCCTTCCCAAAACAGATAAACCACAAAGTGTCATTCACCATAATGCAGAAAATAAAAAGGAAAACATGGAAAATACTCTTGAAAAAGAGAAATTTGCTACTGTTAACACAAAGATTCCATTGGAAAAACCATTTAATTTAGAAGCAGAGTTCGGAAAACTTAAGATATCCATTCCCCTCTCAGAACTTGCCAAACATGATGTTTATAGGCAACAAATTCAAAGGTCACTTCAAATGCCAGAGGTCAAGGATGATGTAAATGTTTTAGATGATACCCCTGAGCTGTTGTTTGGTCCAGAGGTTAATGGAAAATCAACATATGAATCTGTTCCACCCTTTTATGTCAGTCTACACATACATGACAAAATCTTGCACAATGCTATGTTTGACTCGCGTGCCTCACACAATCTTATGCCCAAAGCTGTAATGGAAAAGCTAAACCTTGATGTCACAAGACCCTACAAAGATCTATACTCCTTTGACTCAAGTCAAGTCAAATGTTTAGGCTTAATCAAAGACCTTTGTGTGTCTTTAGTCCAATTTCCCAACAAGACAATCCTAATGGATGTAGTAGTTGCTGACATTCCAACAAAATATGTTATGCTCCTATCAAGATCACGGAGAGCAAAACTCCAAGGATCCCTTCAACGCGACCTCTCTTATGCCACCATATCTATCTTTGGGCAACCAAAGAGACTATATAGAGAAACACTGATGAAGTATGTGGTGAGTAGTGAGGATATGCCCCAAAATTTTCCAATTTACTCAATCCATTATGATATGGATTCATTTATTCTTTTTAATGAAGACATCAATCCTCCAACTAATGAGAAGCCTCTTGCTTCAGAGCTAGAGACATGCATAAAGGAAGAACCGATTTCCCATGCCCATGAAATAGTCACAACAGTCAAGGCAGCCAGTAAACAAGAAGAAGCTCCTCAAACTAAGGTTCTAGATCTGCCCAATCCTAAAATAACTGAAACACTTGATACAAACCAAAAACAAGAAATTACATGGTATTTAGAGTTTGATGGTTCTGTCAACAAGTTAGGAGAAGGGGCAGGTGTATGGATTCACAATACACATGATAATCATGCAGAAGGCCGTGCCTACAGACTAAATTTTAGATGTACCAATAACATGGCAGAGTATGAAGCTCTCCTCTTAGGCCTAAAATTGCTCAAAGTCCTGGGAGCTACAAAAGTGTCCATTCTAGGTGACTCCGATTTAATCATCCAAGAAATGAAGGGCACCTTCATTACTAATGACAATAGGATGAGGGCCTATAAGACTGCTACAACAAATATACTTAACACCTTTGCTGAATCCGAGCTTGCCAAGATTTCTAGAAACCATAACATACATGCCCATAGCCTAGCCACTTTTGCTAGCACATGCAAGCTTCCCTTTGAGCCAAATCACCATTTTACTGTTGAGATAAAACATAGGCCTGCTATTCCTAACAATATTAGAGATTGGCAAGTATTTGAAAATGATGCCCACATTAACAATTTCCTTACTCTTGAGGGCAAATTTTCAAATTTAAACATTGACATAGAGGCCGTGAACGATCCCCAACAACAAACAAATGAAAATCAGCAGGCTGTAACAGCTGCAACAGCGAAGCAAATCCTTAACCCAACTGTTTTTGACAACGCAAACATAGAACAGCTGAAACATATGCATTTAGAGGAAACTGCCAAAGTAGAGGTTGAGTTCATTGATCTGAAGAATAATTTTTTGCCTGCTGGCCTTACTCCATTAGAAGACATGTTTGATGACAATGATGTGCCAAAAAATCCAAAAGTGGAGCCTCTAGATGCTGCTATAGAATAAAACAACATAGGGACAACAAAACAACCCAAAATGATTAAATTGTCCAAAAATATGCCCCCTGATCAAAAGCCAAAGTATGTGGATTTGTTCAAAGAATTCCAAGATGTATTTGCTTGGAGTTATGAGGACTTGAAGTCGTATGACACCTCAGTGATTCAACATACCATTCCCTTAAAACCAAATCAAAACCATTCAAGCAGAAACTTAGAAGAATAAACCCTATGCTTCTTCCCCTCATTGAGAAGGAAGTAAAGAGAATGTTTGAAGCAGGTATTATAGCACCCATCAGATTCTCTGAATGGGTGTCCAATCTGGTTCCCACAAGGAAAAAATCAGGTGAGATCAGACTGTGTGTACACCTAAGAAACATAAACCAGGTCTCTTTAAAAGACCACTACCCTTTGCCTAAAATGGACCACATCCTACAAAGAGTAGTGGGTTCCTCTAGGATTTCTTTACTAGATGGATTCTCAGGTTTCAATCAAATACTTGTTCACCTAGATGACCAAGATAAGACAACCTTTACCACACCCTGGGGAACATTTAAGTATGTTAAAATGCCTTTCGGACTAAAGAACGCTGGTGCCATCTTTGAAAAAGCAATGGATATTTCATTTGCCAAGGAAATCCATGAATTCCTTGTTGTATATCTTGATGACTTAACCCCTTTCTCCAAATCTGATCAAGAGCACCTCAAACACTTAAGGCAGATTTTCATAACCTGCAGGAAATATGGCATTTCCTTTAACCCCAAGAAGTCCTTGTTTGGCCTTGAGGAAGGTAAGTTATTAGGTCACATCATCTCAAAAGACGGTATCAAAATGGATCCAGAAAGAATTCAAGCAATCCTTCAAATTCCATACCCAAGAAACATAAAAGAGTTGCAAGCATTCCTTGGAAAGATAAATTTCCTAAGGAGATTTATCCCAAACTTAGCAGAACTGATAAGACTGTTAAGTAACATGTTAAAAAAGATGCCAAGGTAAGATGGTCTTTGGAAACCAAGCAGGCTTTTGAGAGTATCAAAGCTACCTTGACTCAAACGCCCATACTCACAAGTCCGCAGTTTGATAAGGATTTTATCATCTTTTCCTTCGCTTCAGACCACACCATAGCTGCAGTCCTTCTGCAAAAGGATGATCAAGGAAATGAAAAGCCTATTGCGTTTTTCAGCCGAGCCTTAAGAGATGCACCTTTAAAATATCAAATCATGGAAAATCAGGCCTATGCCCTTGTCAAAGCCATCAAATATTTCTGAGTCTATATTTTGTATTCACATGTGATTGCCTATGTCCCAAACTCTATTGTAAAAGACATATTAACTCAAGAGGGACTAGAAGGAAAAAGAGGAAAATGGATTGCCAGTATTCCTTGAATATGACATTGAGATAAAACCTACAAAGCTGATAAAGGGACAAGGTTTAGCTAAGCTGATGTTTGAAACAAATTTTCAGGCCTTAGACATTAACCAACTGGACAATGAACAGGAGCTGGCAACTCCACAGATCAGTGAAACCTTTTTACAATCCCCATGGTATGCTGATATTTGCTATGTATTGTTAAACCTGTGTGCTCCCCCAGGATTGTCCAGAACCAAGAAAAGATTTTTGAAGATGAAAGCTCTAAAGTTCTGTGTCTTAGATGGTGCCCTATTTTGGAAAAATCATGAAGGAATATTGCTAAACTATTTAACCATAAATGAAACCAACAGCATCATGAAAGAGTTCCATGCAGGGGACTGTGGAGGGAATCTATATTGGAAGTCCATTGCGGACAAGATTTTAAGGGCTGGTTATTTTTGGCCCTCTCTATTTGCAGATGTCAAAAAATTTGCTGTCTCATGTCACAAATGCCAAATCTTTGAAGGAAAAAGAAAATTGCTCCCGTTGCCCCTTAAGCCTATCTCAACCGAACATCCTTTTCAACAATGGGGTCTTGACTTCATAGGTGAAATCCACCCCTCTTCTTCAGGCCAACACAAGTGGATTTTAACAGCCACTGACTATTTCACCAAGTGGATTGAGGCCATCCCATGTAGGCAAGCCAATGACTCCACTATTATCTAATTCCTTGAAGACAATATCCTTTCTAGATTTGGCTATCGTGAGAAAATCATCACTGACAATGTTGCTGCCTTCAAATCCAAAAAGATGATCAACTTCTGCCATAAGTTTCACATTACCTTGGGCCACTCTACAGCCTACTATCCTCAAGGTAATGGCTTGACTGAATCATCCAACAAAAGCCTCATCAACATCATTAAAAAGGTGCTGGAAGAAAACAAAAAGAATTGGCATAGGAAGCTCACAAATGCCCTATGGGCAGACAAAATTTCAACCAAGAAATCCATTGGGATGAGCCCTTATGAACTAGTATATGGCATGGAAGCCAGATTTCCTTCATCTTTGGGTATTCCCACTATCAAACTGTTACAGGAGATTCAGGCTGAACCAAATGACATCCAAAGAAGAATTAATCAGACCATTCACCTTCAACAAACCAGAGAGCAAGTGTATGACAGAGCTCAAATTTTTCAAGAAAAGCTCAAAAAGATGTTTGATGAAAGAGCCAAGGCTGAAGATCTCTGTGTTGGCAACAAAGTTCTAAGGTGGGATTCACGAAGAGAAGACAAGGGAAAACATGCAAAGTTTGATTTTCTTTGGAAAGGTCCATTCATGATCAGCGTTGTGTAAGGAAATAACACATATTTCCTCAAATCTGTAGATGGCAGCACAGCTGAAGAGGGCCCTGTAAATGGCCAAATGTTGAAACATTATCGAGATCCCTTTTAAAGGGATACAAGGCCCCTGTGTACATATTTCTATATTGATGTTTGTATATATATCAGTGTCGTCCTTTTTTATGTTTGCATAAGCAATCTGATTGCTTGCAACCGAGCAACGAAGTTATGGAGACAGAGCAAAGGCAGTCCTCTATTTTAATAATCATTCACAGCATCATTCTTAGGAGAAACAACGCAGCAAAGTTTATAAGGCACAACCCGTGCAAATCATCCATTTCAAAAGGCTCTGTCTTTTGCATTGCTTTCAGCACAGGGGTACAACGAAATATTGAGTGAAAGGAGAAATAAAAAATACAAAAGGATGCTCAGGACCAATTGAGATATATTTGAAAGCACTCAAGGGATTAAGGGATAGCGCCGTATTTTATAGCGATTCATGTCGGAAGGAGGTTGCGTTCAGAACTTTAAACTTCAATCGCCTGACATCCAGCAAAAGGGAATGCCCTTGTTGATTCTTTGTTTTGAATCATATTGGAGACTGACACTCAAGGCAGTTTGGACATTTAGAGCAACCTTAACAGGATAAGAACACTGTTGTATATCATAGAGAAATCAATTAAAAATGCTGCAATCAGGCTTCCACAACTTTGGTTAAAAGCATCAAAAAGGAGGAACATTCTTGATTTTACATCAGCAACCTTATCTTTTGATCCATGTATTGAGACTATTCCAAAGGGCAGTGCTCAGGTAACATTGTATACAACATTAAGCATGCAGAAGAAAGCGGGAGATGCTATATAGTTCACAGTAATTCAATCGGGGATAAGTGTTGTTATTTTTCCAAAGTTTCAATCATTTAACAATTAGCAGAAAGAAGTGTTCCTAGTCCACAACAACAAGAGAAGATCAAGGTAGTCTAACCCGCTGTTCTTGACTTTTCACAAGGAAAAGCCATCCCCAAGTGGAGCCACTGTTAGCCTCCTGCTGCAGCAGGTTACTCATCTTTCATGATTGACATTTTTACATGCCAAATATGTCATTCTTTGCATGCTTCAATGTTCCATATTTGCTACAGATGCCAGAAAAGGATGCCAGGAGAATGTGCCACTTCTAGTGCCACTGTTGTGTTCCAATTTTGATATAGTATTCCATTTTGGAGAACTTTCGGTTAAAGGGAGGTCCAAACAGTTTAATCTTGGTCTCCCTAGGTTTCAATTTTCTGTTTTAGAATATAGAGAATTAACATCTGTCCAAACAACTTAATCTTGGCAGATTCTTAGACAAGTAGAGAAGCAAGGGTGCTCAACAGCTTAATTTGAGCCCCTGGATGAAATAAGTGTAGATGTAGATAGGAGGACAGAATAAGAAAAAGTTGAAAAGCTGGGTCTGCAAGTCTAAGTGAACCCAAACAAAAAAATGAAGAAAAAATGCTAGGCAAGTAGGTTGGGTAGCTAGTTTTGAGGTTGCAGAATGTTGATTTGTGATCAATTTCATGTTTTCAAGTGTCATATCTGTTCAGGTCACAATTATCAGGCAGTCTCCATTTAAAGACTCAAGTGAGGCATGACTAATTTCCCCCTTCTTCCTTATTCCCCAAGACACTCACTAATCTCCCTGAAGAGATCAAGATCTTCTTGATGCCTCTTAGTTTCATAATTTTCCATATCATTCACCTTGGTAAAGATCTGCTTTACTCAAGGAATATTCATACTCCCTTTATGGATCATTGTTTCCCTTAATAGCCTAAGATTCACCCACTTAGCGCTTTCTCATCATGGTCATATCAACTACTAACTTACTATATAGCTCCATATCTATCTCCCCTTCCCCTACTAAAACTATGTTAATAACTCCCCTACATACTTATCCTCTCCCCTTGGTTGAAAGATAACCATAAGTACACTTGGGAATTGCTAAGTTTGTCTGAAACATAGCAAGAACCCTCATCGTGCCCCTTTAAAACCATCTTCCAATGCAATGGACTCCTTCCAAAGCATGAAATTTTTCCTTTCTAGGTTATTAGACCCTCTCGAGGCCTCAAATACTCTTCAAAAACATATATAACTTTCTTCTGATCGCAATAATCCTCGCTGACTGCCTTAACATTCTTTCGATCCCTGTGGATTCCCCTCCGACGTGATTATCGCTGTCGCAGGCCTCAAAGTAATGTTGCTCGTTCTTGTCCTCCTCGATGGACGCTCCACCGATATCATTTCACAAATCGGCATATCGCAATACTATATGCCACATATATATGCCCATTCCCCTTTTTGCCGATGCGATATCACAAAGTCGGCAATCGGTGGTCGCAAAAATCACGTTCCCTAAATGCATGCCACTTCCTCTTGCCCCGACGCGACATTTCCATCGCATCAAAAGAGCATATCATATCAAAATGCTTCCTCGCTGCATGCCTCCATTCATTCATATATTTCACTTAAAACATGATTTATCATTAAAACAAGTTTTACTGCAAATTAATCGCAGATCGCAGCATTTCAGTTACCACTTTCGCATCGCAGAAACATATAAGGCACCCTGCTATGTCACCGTGCCACATCACCCTGCTGACATCATCCACCGTACTAGGACTCACCGCTGACATCATGCTGACGTTACCCGCCAAAAAAGGGTGCGCAAGCGCGAAAATGCATCTTAGGAGGCCCGGATTCAAATTCTGAGGTAGTTTTCGATGCGCGATTAGCGCTTAATGCTAATCGCACATCACTATGGGAAATAGGCCAAAGAGGGGAATCTTTAGGGAATCTTTTGATTCCATAGCCGTTTTTGCACCGAAAAGAGCAGAAAAGGCCCGATTTTGCAGTTTTAACGCATCAGAAGAAAGAGAGAGACCCGGTTCAGGAATTAAAGAGTATCAGAGCAAATGTGAAGCCAAAATCCATGACAAAGAGTATCAGTGTTGCGACGAAGCATATCAGTAAAGATCTTCTCAGGGCTCGAGGCAAATAAAACATCAAAAGAAATCCTTGAAAGTCAAGAAGCAGTTAAGGAACCATTCAAAGCCCATCATCACAGTGACTGCACATTAAAACTCACATAAGACCAGTGGACCAAAGCTCAAAGCTCAGTTATTGCAACATCACTACATCAAGTCACAGAGGACACTACATTAACTCCTTTTGATCTAGTTGCTTTTGGCGCAGTTCAATAGATATTTTATTTTGCATTTAATTTCAGCACAAGTTTAACTTTTTCCCGTAGACCTGTTTGGGTCGGTTGTAATAAATACTTCTGGATATTTTGCCTATAAAGACAACCCTAAACAATGTAACAATGGTTGGTTTTTGTTGGCTAGATGTTTTTCTTGAGCAGAGACTCGCACTGTATATTTGAAAATTTCTATAATCAAAGACTACTTATGAGCTTGGAGAATGAATTGTGTAATGTGTTTAATGGTTGAAGAGTGACTGTGGAATTCTTGTGCTGACACATGACTCAATAAGTGTTTCTTACCTCTGTTTTTCCATTCATATATCATTATCTAAGCAGCAGAAAGAAATATTAGCTTAGAACTTGTTTAATTGCACTCTATGCTCAATTTCAACTGTTTCTTTATGTTTTCATCTATTTTAGGCATAAATATGAATTCCATCTGGCTCATATTTTCCCTAATTCACCATGTATGACAGTTATCCAGGGATTCTTAACTGCCCCTAGATAGAGCTCATTTCCTTCCCTCTGTTAAGCTGATTGAGAGATTCTTAATTGCCTCTCATTCCTTACATTTCACTCCATCTTCTTAGCCTGAAGATTGTTTCATGTGCATCTACCTTGCTCCATATTCCTCTTGTGATCAAAAGGGCCTACCTGCGGTTCTACTCCTTGACTCCTTCCCAATGGTTTGAAACTTATCACTCTATGCATGCCTCCCCGCTTAAATGCATATTCCTTCCATTCAAACACCACTGAAACCTAAACAAAAACCACTGAACCCAATAGCTAGCCTAAAATCATCATCAACAAAGCTAAATCATCAAGAGAGAGCCCTCTCTAATTACAGGTGGGCTAGAACCTGTAATCCAAAGATTGGTTTGTGGTTACCTCGGTTGTATCCCTTCAGGAGCTTAGGGACATCCTGAGTGATAACATACTCAATCGTTAATCCAGACAACTTGAGACTATTTGAACCTTCGTTAATTGAAGATCTCAAAGAGTAGAGTCAATTGCCTTCTATTGATGATTGGTTACCTGAATATCTCAGTGAATTGCAGGAAGACACCATTCTGGATAGGAAGGTGAGGACGACGTGCAGGGGAGATGTTGAATACCTCAGGATTGGACTCAAGGGTTCAAAGCCAAGAAGTGAAAAATGGATAGAGATTGGACAAGTGAGACAGCTAACCCTCACTTAGTCGATGCTTGAAAACCAACTTTTGGTGGTCCAAAAGCTTTTTTAGTGGGAATCCCGTGATCGGAATTGGATCCTTAAACATTTCCATCACTGTTTCAAATTATGTTAGGCTTCAAAATCTTATGAATAACGAGCTTATCATAAATGACCTCTGGACAATGGTAATTTGTGTCCAACACAAAACAACAAGGGCCCTCTGTCAAAGTGCACTGACCATTGGCCCATGGAGATCGTGCATGGATGCAAATTGGAAATTAGAAGCCCAGATCTAGAAACAGAGGCAGTTTCTGATACGCGAATAGCGTAATCATGTATCGTAGGGAAAACTCTTAGTGAAGAAAAGCCCTGAGTGCTCAGTCATGAGGAAAATAGGAAACCGTGCGAAAATCATTAGAAGGCAGGTCCCACACCCAAAACTGACAAGATATTGCATGCACTTTGAGTGGAAAGCGGGTTTGGCTGAGTTCAGCGCGACGCCACAAACCGGGTGACACGTTTCCAGCGGATGAGAGAGAAAACTACTTACATTGCGTGAGTAACGTCAAGCAACTTACCCACGTGATATAGACAGAGATCGTAGGATTTGGAGGCTCCAGATCAATGGTGGAGAATTAACCCAATGGATGACCGAATTTTATGGGAAAATAAACTAAGGAACATAAAAATTTGAGATCTGACATGAACGATGAGCTGGCAGAAGAATCAGTTTTGTGGGCAAATCTTGGAGTAACGAAAATAAAGACCATATAAAGAAAATTGACACTCAATTCGTAAGGCAACAAGTGGCCACCTCTTTGTGCAACATTACACAATGATGATGACGTAGAGCAGGGGAATTCCAGCGGACTGAGGCAGATGATCCAAAAGGCTGAGAAGAGGAAATGAACAGTCAGAGAGCAGATTGGCTTTAAGCTACAAACATACAAATATCAGAGGGGACAGAAGTAGAGAAAAATAAGTGAACGGCAAAGAACAGGGACGCCGAGATGACGTGTAGAGCAAAGGTAGCATCGACCAGACAAAAAAGAGAGAGTCTGAGAGCCTGTGAACTCCAAAGTAGGCTTGAGAGGTTCAATCAACTCCTCTATGTAGACTTGTCAGGTATAGAGTACCAAATTCAACTCATACCACAGAGACTAGTCGAGGTCAAGCTTCAGTAAGGGGAGTTTGTGTACTCTAGAGACTTGGGGGATCCAAGCACAATCCTACTGATCATTCTCTATTAAGTGAGACTCAAATTGAGCTCCTTATTGTAAAATCTTTGCTTTAAGACACAATAGCAAAAGGCCACCACTGAAGGCTGAACTAGGAGACATAGCCCAGGTGGATTGTGTGAACTCCTTATTAAATTTGTTTTGTTTCTTTGTATTTGGTTATTGTGTTTCTCTTACTGTTCCAAGTGCCTGTGTATTTCACAATCTTATCAACTCATTGATTAAAATAACATAAGCACACCCTAGCACATGGGTATGTAATACCTTCATTAATTAACTGAGATCATTCACGAGTGATTTTCGGATCACTATTGGTGGAGACTATCCATCTCGTGCACACCAGAATTTCCCTATCTCTATTCGAAATTCCCAACACCTAGGATTCTAAACGAACCGATTTTCCACCCATAATGCTCAAATTCATTCAATATTCACTCTACAAGTTTCAAAGATTAACATAGCAAAAATGCAGTAGAGAACAACAATTGCTTTGGTAAAATAGAACATCAAGTAAACATAACAACTAAATTCCATAATGTCAAGTAGAATTTCCATGATAATTAATTATATTGACTCTAAGGCTACCATACTGCCACATTCCATTTGATCATGGGATATCATAGCAATCAATCTAAAACATATCAAATCCAGTTGCAGAATAAATACAATGCATGCAAAGGTGTAATGGGAATCCTCCCCCTCCATAAAAAGAGAGGTCGCCCATGACTGAGTAGATAAGGAAAGGGTTGTTTTGATGGCAAGGCAAGGGGAAGAACAATACAACATTAAATGAAATAGAGTACACATATAGATTATAGGATGGCAAGAGGTATGGTTATAATGAGAGCGGAGTGTGTAAAGATAGTTATGAATAAAAGATAAGATGCTTGGATTGATGATAAGTTATGCAAGAAAGAAAAGGACAACAATGTGCCAAAAAGATGCTCTGCTAACGGTATTCTAGCTGAGAATGATGCGATTGATCGAAAAACAATATCTCATGCATAAAGGTTCAAAATGGGGAAAATTTAAGGAAATAACTTCTCCGATAAAAGGAAAGAATAAGAAAAGGGTAATATAGTAATAATTGACAATAAAATATAACTTCAATACCATAAGCAGAGCCTCTACTACCAACAGGAATCCATAGCCTTAGCAGGGTTGCTTTTTAACCCATATGAGCTAGGATCCTCAATTTATAAATGGAGAGTTATAGTGTTGTTCTACATAAGAGATTGGTGTGCTGGCATGGTAACCAGATGACGGCACAACCATTTAGTGGGATGTAGCAAAAGTGATGAGGCCGGCTCGTGATGAGAGCTCCTGTTCGAAGGATATTCCAGCTATCCAATGGATCATAACCTTGGTGTGGTGGCCATAGTGGGAATGCCACTTTGCTACAACCTTATTAACATGGTAGGTTGGCTCATAATGAGACCCCCTATCCTCCATATACAAACAAAATTTTGCTATTATTACACATTTTTATGATAAATATAGGGAGGTTCAACACTCCTTAAGAGCAGGGATCGTGGAAGAAGTTTAACATGTCAATAAAAAAATATACCCATAGTCTTATTTATTAAAGACAGAGAAGTTTATAACTAGCAAGGGTGGAACCAGCGTGGTATTAAAATGACCAATTAGTATCAAGTACAACAGAAAGTTATGCAGCAAAGTAATATATAAATAACTATGGCTCTTTCTTGAAAAGAATCTGTCATCAAGAAGATGTCCTGTTAAAGATCATAACATTAATGGTATTAACTCCCCTCAGTAGAATCCATAAATTCTTGTCCTCATAAAAGTAGTGTACTTCATGCCATGAAAAGAAAACAAAATGAAAAACAAATGAAAAATGGGGTTGAGTGTTTGAGTGACAACAATTGTTTAGACAAGTGAACAACAATCACACAAAAGAAAAATTTTGTTGTTCAATTGGAATTGAATAGTAGAGATACGCAAAAAGTGTTGTTTAATCATTTGAACAGTAATAACCACAAAGAGAAAAAGTGTTATTCAATTGGGATTGAACATTAGCTGTTCATTTGAATGAACGACAATTGTTCAATCAAAGGAACAACAAAGCATGCACATGGGATGTAAAAGTGATGTTCAATTGTTTGAACAATAGTTGTTCAATTGAATGAACAACAAAACACGCCAAAAAAAGGGTGTTGTTAAATTGAGATGGAACAACAACTATTCAATATATTGAAAAACAGTTGTTCAATTAATTGAATAGCAAAAACACGCCAAAAAGAAAGTGTTGTTCAATTGGATTTAACAGTGGCTTTTCAATAAATTGAACAATAGTTGTTCAATTAATTGAACGTCAAAATCACGCCAAAAAGAAAGTGCTATTCAATTTGATTGAACAATGGCTATTCAATTGGATTGAACAACGACTGTTTAATAGATTGAACATCCGTTGTTCAATTAATTGAACAACAAAATCACACCAAAAAGAAAGTGTTATTCAATTGGATTGAATAGCAGCCGTTCAATAGATTGAACAACAACTATTCAATTAACTAAACAACAAAACAATGCAAAAAAGAAAGTGTTGTTCAAATTGGATTGAATAGCGGTTGTTCAATAGATTGAACAAAAGCTACTCAATTAACTAAATAGCAAGAAAAGCAAAGAAAAAGAAAAAGAAAATCAAATCAAATCAGCAATCATATTTACATATTTTATAGAGAAGAAATAATTTGTATAAAGATGAAGCTACTGAAGGATTTCCTTTTGCAGCTAAAACTTGCATGATGGGGTCCTCACGTATCTTTTGGTAGAAAGATTCTCTAGTAAGTGGTTTTTGGTAGAGGCGCACCCGATGCCCATTCAATTTAAAGAAGAACCAGACCCATCAATGGTATTCAGTGTAAGAGTGCAATTTTCATGTACTTGCTTTATTTTATAGGGGCCTAACCACCTAGTCTATGGTTTTCCAGGGAAGTCATGAAACCTAGAATCATAAAGGAGTGCTCAGTTGCCCTCATGAAAAGGGGGCATCATGCCATTTGGCACTTTTCTGTTGAATAAGTGTCATACACTGTAGAGCCAGTAGACAAGCTTCATCTAATTCATTCATCTGTTGTAACCTGTTAAACTGGGTTTCGGTTAAATCTAGTCCCACTTCCTAGGTTGTATCTGATGCATGTGATGAAATATGGAAAGGTATATCCCAATTCGGGCCTTTGTAATATTGGTGCTGTTGATAACCATTTTAGATCTATGAAAGCAGTGTCACATTTATCAGTCCATATAAAATCAACATTTCCTGTCAAGGCATATAAAGATGCAACAATTTGTGAAAAGTTATTTATAAATCTATGATCATATCCAGCAAATCCCAAAAAACTACGTGCCTCTGTTTGAGTGTAGGGAGTAAGTAATAAGAGGATTACCTGTATCTTCGCTAGATCTACATGAATTATAGCTGCTAAAATGTAATGACCCATAATCAGGCCCTCTGTCATCATCATATGGCACTTCTTATGACTTAAGCATAGCCTAGTAGCAATACACCGTTCTAGGACATTCTCCAATGTTTCTAAAGCCTGATCAAAGTCATCCCCATAGGGTATGAAATCATCCATGTAGACCTCCAATCCTTCATTTATCAAGTTTGCAAAAATACTGAGTATGGCTCTTTGGAATATAGCAGGTGCATTGCACAATTCGAAAGGCAATACCTTGTAAGCGAATGTTCCCCAGGGATAGGTGAAAGTAGTTTTATCCTGGTCTTCGGGGGAAATTTGAATTTGGTTGTAGCCACTGAAGCCATCCAGGAAAGAGAAGAATTTATTTCCTGCCAATGTATCAAGGACTTGGTCAATAAATGGAAGGGAAAATGTTCTTTTTACGTCACTTTGTTGAGTTCTCTGTAGTCAACGCATATCTTCTATTTTCCATTCTTTTTGGGGACAACTACTAATGGAGAAACCCATTTATTGTTATATATAGGATAAATAAAATTTACATCTAACATATTTTGAAGCTCTTCTTTCACAATATCCTTTAGGTGAGGATTTAATCTACGTTACGCCTGTTGAATGGGTCTTGCATATTTTTCAGTGTAGATGTGGTGCATGCATAACTAAGGGTCAATCCCTTTCATTTCTAGGTAGTCCCATGCAAAAGCCCCTTTATATTTCCTAAGGACTTGGATAAGTTTCTATTGCTCATCATTACTCAGATTACTATTAATGTTTAGAATTTTCCCTTGCTCGATCTCAACAGGCTTGCTATTATAGACGGTGGTTGTTGGCATCAGTTGGTCATTGATGTCTCTCAAGGAATCTTCTTCAATCTCATTGTCAAGGATTGCTTCAATCATCTGACATCTCAAATTAGATATTGCATTAGGGTGATTGATAAAGGTGTTAATGACATCATCTACTATTTGATTTTTGAATTCAAGCGCATCTTCCACAGTCAATAATGAACGAATATTTTCTTTCAAATATGTTGTTGTTTGTTTCTGAGTTTTTACAATGGTCGGGCTTGGCTGAGAAGGAGGGTATAAAGCTAGATTTAATAGCATTTCCTCTGGTTATGGTCATATTGCCTGTTCAGTAGCCTATATAAGCATCAGCTCTTTCCATCCAAGGCTTTCCCGGTATTAAGCGATGTCCATCTAGTTGATTTATGGGGTTGATAATCAAAATATATGCCGGATATTCCCAAGAGTTCACAAAAACCATCACATCATATAATGTTCCTTCTAGATTAATGACTGAACGGTTGGCAAGTTCTAGCAAAGTAATGGTTAGTTCTAAGGCTGTGATGCCAAGCACTTCGCAAGTTTATGTTGTAAGAATGTTAATGGCTACCCCTAAGACAACTAAAGCATTGGGAAAAGAGTGGCCATTTATTTGGATTGTGATGATGGGATTCCCTCGGTCTTCATATTTTACAGGTGTCCCTTTGCCTAGTAATAAATTAGACAAAGTTCCAATGACATAGACAGTTAATGTTATTTTTGTTTTCCTCATAGACTTCTTTTCACACAGCTCTTTAATGGTTTTAACATATATTAGAATATCTTAAATGGCCTGGAGGAGGGGTATTTTTATATAGATATTTTTAAGTTCACACATAAGATCAAAGTCAAGATATTCAATTGGTTGAGGTATTATCAATATTTCTGGGAATGAGGGAGAAGTACTTATGATTTGTTCGGGATCTTTTTGCATGACTATATCTTCTCCCTATTTTGTTTGCTAGTTATCTACAGTCGAAGGCTTATTCAGATGCATTTTTTTAACTTCAGGTTTTATATTTTTGTCCTCATTTGGAGAAATAACTCATTCAGATCTTAAATTAAGTTCATTACATTCTCTCAACTCAACTTCAGGATCCAGACTCTCAATAATTTGTATTGACTGGATCAGTCTATTGTTAGGATTTAGATTTGGTTGAGTTAGGAGTTGTGTCCATATATTATGTTGAGGATTTTGCTACAACGTGTAAGGTGCTAGTAGGGTTGGTTGAGGCATGGGAAATTTTCCCATGGGCTGGTTTGCAGATCGTTGCTAATTTGGTTGCTATTTCTCATTTTGAGGTAGAAGGAGACCGTTGAGGGGAATATGGGGTGTTCTACCAGAATGGTGGAGGGTAAGAGGAATTTGGCCAATTATTGTTTGGATTTTATTGGTTGGGCCATGGTGGCATAGAAAATGCTTGAGGTGGCCAAGTAGAGAAAGGTGGCTGGTTCTGCCATGCTACCCCTGAATATTGTTGAGAATTAGATTGCGAAGAAGGAAAGAACGAAGATGGTTCTGTAGGCATACTTGTTCTTTAGGCATACCTGTCGGACGTGCTTACCATTGATCACATCACAGCCGATTGGTTTCAGCTTTGTACTACCTCTGGAGCACCTGATGCACAATTGTATAATATCATCATAATCCTCTTGATAAATATCACCCTTCCCCATTAAATTAAGTGTTTCTAGCCATTGGTCTTTCATACCTTTGATCATCATATTTTTAATAACTTCAGGAGGAAAAGTTGCATAAGGAGATCTTCACAGATTATATTGAAAACATTCTACATATTCTTCAAGAGTCTCATTAATCTTAGCTACCATTTGAAAGATTTCATCCTTCAGGTCTCTAGTTCGAAAATAATCTTGGAATTTTCTTATAAAAGTTGTTTTCATTTTGTCCCAGTCAGTAATGGTACCTCCACCAAGCCCCATAAACCAACACAAAGTTGCTCCCTTCATAGTAGAGGGGAATAGTTTTAGCTTCTGGGGGTTGGTAATGTAATCATATCCCCTACATAAAACATCAAATTCGAAAAGGAATGCATCTGGATCCTCTAAACTTAGCCCATGAAAGGTAGGAATATTTTGTAATGGAATAGCTTTCATGGCAGCATTGACAACTATATCAACAATAAGGTATTGTAATGTAGAGGTCTAAGGCTATTGTTGATTATGAACCATTTTGTCAAAAAGGTGCCAATATCCTTCAGGGATCTCTGGAGCTAGATATTTGTTCTTGGGGGGTTTAGAAGAGACTTTTAGAATTATTTTAATAGCACTACCTTGGTCCAGAATAGTGGGTGTCCTCTATTCAACCAATACTTCAGGAGATTTGGCTTTTGATGATTTAATCTTTTCAGCACTACCTGTTTCTCCTTCTCCTTCACGGAGATTGCAAGAATTCCCTTCTTGTAAATGGATAGGCTATAAATTTTCAGTGTTCTAAAAACTTTGTTCAGACCCTTCAGTCTTGCTATGAATCTCAGTGTCATCTACAGATGGTGATCCTGTGGCCTGAAGGGTTACAATAGGAATTATTATAGAAATGGTTTGGGGTCCTACGGATGACTGAGACTCAGCATTTATTATGATTTCGTCAATGAAGTTTGATCGTCCAAGGGTCATCGAACCCTTATATTTTTCAGATCTGGGTGGAGGAATTACATCTTTTTCGACTCTTTTCTTCTTAGTTATTCATACAAAAATACAAACATTTATTTCTACTTCAATTCCTATGCAAGTTTTCTTAAAAGTGAGCAAAGGAGCAAGCACTTTACTTGCTAGTACACAGGTTCTTACCTTCGATTTTTAATACCCAATTCTTTCACAACAAACAAACATAAAACATTTATTTCTACTTCAATTCCTACGCAATTTTGCTGAAAAATAGGCAAAGGATCAAGCACGTTACTTGCTAGTACGCAGGTTCTTACCTTCCGTTTTTAATACTCAATTATTTCACAACAAAAAAACATCAAATATATATCACCTTTTGTGAAATAGAAGCACTCTCCCTGGGAATGGCGCCAAAATGTTGGTGCATATAAGATGTCCTTTTAGAACTCCTAAATGCCTCACATTATTTATCGACCTCGGTAAGTCTTTTGTTTCAATAGTGTACACAATATGTGTAGGTGATGGGAATTGTTGTATCTACAGAAAGTAATGCTTTAAGATAACTTTTGATGTCAATACAAGAGTAAATAGATCAAACCATAAACTACCAAACTTGTAACTTCAAAGAATTTAAACTATTCAAGCATCAAAACTAAATCTTAATAAAAAAGCTCTAATTGCAATTACAGACCATAAGCACATCAACCGAGTGCACTGTAGTGGTAACAGAGCTCTTTCAGCTGAATAGAAACTTCTGCGTAATAGTAATACACCTGATCTAACCAATAATACCTTGGCTATCAACTAATAGGAAATAACTCTTATCTAATAATTGAATCAATCTACAACATAAATAAATGAAACCAATTCAATAGTAATAAGAAATAATATGCAGAATGCACAAACTAAAAACCAGTGATTTATATATCAAGTAGATCAATCGTAAAACTATAAAACAAAATAATTAGACTTGCAGTAAAAAGGTAAAAGTATAACATAGAGAAAAATAGTGAAATCCACCAGTGACCGGGCCCAAGCTGACAGTGATTACTGCCTCATTACTTAGAATATCACGAGAAAACAGAAATACAAATTATATATTACTCATTAACTCCAAATGTCATTACAGTAATGATGTGTTCTTCAGAATAACAATCTATCTCTTAAAATTACAGGCGAAGTAAAAAGGCAAAAGTTGCTCTATTCTATTCGTTTTTCCTCTCTTATAGTCAAAGAGGAAAAGAGATAATTACGATTCCTCAGGATTAGGAGA
The DNA here is from genome assembly GCA_000404065.3 of Pinus taeda. Taxonomy (NCBI): domain Eukaryota; kingdom Viridiplantae; phylum Streptophyta; class Pinopsida; order Pinales; family Pinaceae; genus Pinus; species Pinus taeda. The sequence goes on from APFE031029098.1 coordinate 26,649, forward strand.
TCCTGAGGAATTCATGACCAAATGCTATTATCAGAACAATCTTCTGTCCTATCCTGATCCTTCCGATTCACTTCTCAACTGACAGCACAAGACATGCTCTTTTCTCCTTGTTTAGCCTTTGTTGTTCAATAGATTGAACAACCATTGTACCATTCATAAATCTCTGCATAAAAAGCAACGAAAGTTAGTTTTGAAAGCCAAATCATATCAAAAGCAGTTTCATTCATTTTCTATTGAAATTCTATCAAAACCTTATTATATCATGGCACAAATGCATAAAAAGGAGGAAAAAGATAATGTAATGAAGGGTAAATTTATACCTATTGCATGGGCTAACAGTAGTGGCAGATGTAGAAGTAGAATCAAAGGTCCATCCCAAAGTATAGTGCACAGTAGGAACACAAGTCAGAGGTGCAACATCGATTGGGGAGAAACATAGTAACAAAACCCAGGAGCTCAGATCAGCAAAGGTAGGGGAATGCAGCATAATTGCCAAAGAGCCTAGCGGAAAAGCTCTCAATGTGTGCATTGATGTGTTGAGCTCAGTAAGAAGCCTATTCTACTGAGAGAGGCTGAGAGTGCCTATGCAGAGGTAAATAGACCCTGAGAGTAGTGCTATGTGTGTAAGGTTGAAGTTCCTATGTGTTGTGTCAAAGGCATAGTTCCTTGTGTTGTATGTGTAAGGTGGAAGAGTTGTGCTACTGTGTAAGCAAGGTTGAAGCGCATGTGCGATGTGAGTAAAGACAGAAGTTACATGTGTTGCAAGAAAGGTCGAGGATGTGTTGTGGAGTATAAAAGGTCGAAAGATGAGGGACTCCTGATGAAGAGCAGAGAACATAGCAACATGGATGGTGATGAGTAACTTTTTTTGAAGTAGATAAGTGGGTTACTGTAGAGTATTGCAAAGTGAGCAGAGATCAAAGTTGTTATCAAGTAGAGTGGCTGCCAAATTGTAGGGGACATTTAGTTCATATTTGAATGTGGGTTGGTACCTGCATACAAGAATTTGGTGCTTCAATTCTCTAGTGTGTGCCTAAGAAAGCTTTGGGGTTGGTGCCTCCTGCATGTTGGTGCTTGCAACAAATCAATGAGGTTGGTGCCTCACATGGTGCTTCTGGTGAGCTTGATAGATGTATGTAAACCTAGGGAGTTGGTGCTTCCTGCTAGTCAATGCTAGCAAGCAATCAAAGGGAGTTGGTGCTTCTTGTGAGTGGGTGCTCATTGTTAGGGTGCAATAATAGGAATCAATGGTGATGGCATATTACTATTCATTTTGGTCAGTTTAGACTATGAGTCACCAGGTGTCATTGCCTAAAAGGTTTTCATGTTAAAAGTTCATTGACCAAACCAATATAAATTTTGGAAGGCTTTTTTCTTGTCAAGTTTTTGTAAAATGACTTTTCAAGTGAAATAAATATGAAGAGATCTAAATCATGTTTCCAATGAGCTAAAGATATCTTTAAATGGATTCAAGAATCAAAACTTATGGCAAAATGGAATTTCCTCTTCAAATGCTCGAGAACAAGGAGAAAAGGACCAAGTGTAAAATATTGGATGCAACATATCAGAGATTTGGAGAGAGGAGCAGTGGCGGTTAGAGCATTCTGCGATCATAAATCATCGATGTTGCATATCAATGATTGGTGGTTCCAAAGAACTTCACAATGGTGATGCCATATCAGTTAACTGTGATCACCGATCAGGCACATCAATGAACATATATATTGGTATTCGATGGGGTGTGTGTTGAAAATACTGAGAGGGGGAGGTGAATCAGTATTATCTAGATCTTTTAACAATTCTTCCTTATTTATACTTTGAATTATTTTTGCATATCAATACCATCAATAATGAGCATGAACAAGAAAAGCAGACAGTCACATCAAAGAACACCAGATATA
>APFE031029101.1:0-20212 GCA_000404065.3 Pinus taeda
TTGACGAATGCACATCCACCTATGTGATGTCTGCTATTTGGAAATAAATCAATTCACTTGAGTTGTACCCCTCCACCATCACCTTGCATGTGTGGGATGGACACTCCTCCGAGCCCCTTGGCATGTACCGCAACTGTCTAGTGACCATTGCGGGCAAGACTATCCATGTCGATATCGAAGTAATCGATGCCCCTTTAGATTAAAATATTCTCTTAGGTCGTAGTTACACACACGCCATGTCAGCTGTCGCATCTACAGTGTTCCGCAAGATGTGCTTCCCCCGTGAAGGGAAGATCGTTACAATTGATCAGTTGACTTACTACGAGCCGACATTTGTGACCTCACCCGAGTCCATCATCTTGTTGGTATCCAATAAATAGTCATCCACTCCTTGCATTAGTGTCTCACTCGTAGTCTATAAAGATTCCTCATTGTTTAGTTCCTTCCCCATTCCTCCCCCTCCCATTTCTGAACCTACTTCCATGAGTGTTTGCATGTTACAAGCATCAAAGGCTACCCTTAAGCAGTCCGATACACCTGATTAACAACCAACTCCCTAGCATCCTATTTTTCTCTTCTAGCTGAACCCTCTAGACCCACTCCCCCAGGACCTCCTCTGTTTGTGAGTGCCTCTCCTATGTTCCCTCAAGGAACTGTTCCTCCATGTCTCAACCATCTAGGAGCTATTCTATCAGCACATTATCCTACCGGCCAGATACCTTTCTTATTCCCCCCTCCAAGAGTTTTTTCTGTACCTGTCATGGCTTTGCTGGTCCTTCCTAACATGACTCTTGGGATCCCAGTATGGTACATCGAACCCCCTACAAACATTCTGCCTGGTCAGCCAAGACCGTATCACGCTTTGACCCTCGGTCAACTATCCCCATGACCCCTGCCTCTGCTTCAGTACCATCACCAGCTCAATAGGAACCAACTCCTATTGTGAAAGAAGCTGGCCAGGGGGGAAAAGCCAAAAAGAAAGATTCGAAGGACAAGGCTCCCCAAGCTCCTCTAGCCCCTAAGGCCCCAAAGCCATGCACTTTGTGTGAAGTTGTTGGGCATGCCACCAATAATTGTCCCGAACTTCCTCAACTTAAAACTTTGGTTCATGAAGCATTCCCTGAGTCAAATATTACGGAAGCCCATGTTGACATATCGGTCCCACCTAAGAAACTCAAAACGCTTCGTACAAACCACCCTTGTGCCCTTTGTGATATTCATGGTCACTATTCCCATTGTTTCCCTTGTCTTGACGAGTTTCGCGATTGCCTTGGGGCGATTCGTGAATATGAGGCCACTCGTAGTAGAGCTGCTACTCCTCTACCTATGGATTCTGGTACAACCACTCAACCAGAACAGGGAAACTCTGGCCCTTCTGTTGTGATCCCCTCCCCTGATGTCGAGATGTCAGATACCATAGGTCCCATTCTTTAGCTGTCGTCATCCTTGAGTTCCTCACCGGCAAACCTTCCTAAGTGCTGTACACATTTCTATCGAACCTTTTTTGATAGAATCTGAGGTCTCAACATCAGTGGACCCTCTGTGTACTAGTTCGTCGTCTACCATTCAAGACATGCATATGTGAAACTTATTTCTTAGGTTGATGCACCAGGTAATGCTATCGCATCATGTAGTCAACCTTCCTCCAGTTCGCCCATCTCCCTGCCTGATGAGGACACCATGGAAGCTATGCCTACCCCTGATTACCCCTACACTTGAGTAAGGGGGTATTTCTCCAAGAGGATTTCGAAGGCCATCTCCTTCCTAATTCTCCCAATGTGTTCTACCTCCATAAATGTTGCTCACATCACATCCCTTTGATTTGCATGTCTTTATTTTTGCAATGTAGTTAGGTAAATTGAATCAATCCATTGTATTTTTCACCTTTCGGATGGATCCATCATCCACACCATATATCGGCCATGCCGATGGTGCGAGTCACTTCTCCCAGAATCTAGCCTTGGCAGCCTGGGCCATTTTTACCCCCTTACATATGTTAGTCCCGTTAAACGGCGTGTGCATTGGATTTGCCACCAATAATCAGGACGAATATGATGCAGTGATAGGTTTGTTAGTCGATGCCCTTGCTCATCGCATCCTTCACCTTCATGTTTGTTTAGATTCCTTGCTTCTTGTCATGCAATTGAATGGTGTGTATCATGTGCATAACCAAGTCCTATTTAGAAAATATCTACGAGTGAAGCTATTAGTACATGAATTTTAAACCATTACATTCAGTCATGTGCCTAGAGCCAAAAATCACTATGTACATACCATCACAAACAACATTTTGGATTGGAATTTATCACATGTATACCACAGAAGATAACCATAGAAATGGTGAACCATCATCGTCATAAAAAATGCGTAATCATATTATGTATCATAAAAGTGTTTGGAGCCATAGCTCTAAATACATTTGACATGCCCATAACATGTTACAATACTCACAATAAAAGGGATCCACATGTCCCTGCATCTAGTCACTATCTGAAAGATCTCGCACCAAGGGCTCTACTCTACCTACATGTAGGTCACATACTACTTGACTTGCCACTGCCACATGTTGCACAATACCTCACCACTCTGAGGGAAGACCCGTACACTCATCTGTGTATCAATCCTCTAAGTTGTGCCATCTACGCTCTGAAACCCCGGTCAAGAGTACATCACCTACGATGCAAATCAACAAGAAACGCAGTATCCTCTGGACCCTACTGTGACGATAATGTCCCCTGATTTGCAGCCCCATGTGCTATGGCTCGGTGTGCATATCCTTCTGGCTTCACCAATGCTATGTATGTATACAACATGTTTCACACTCAGTACCACATACATGTGACATAAATATAAAATGCACCATAAAACATAGCAACTTAACACTTACCATCTAGTCCCCATGCTCACCCGGGTAGAAGTGGCAAGTCAGGATCCTCTGATAGTTCATCCCGCTATAAGGGTAGTTGTCAATGTAAAGGGGCATCTAGTCCCAGTGTGCAAAAGACTCAAGTCAGAACACTCGTCTGACTCTCCCTCCTCCTCCTCTTTGCAGTAGCTGCCCCCAGCGCCGCATCTTGGGCTCTTGTGGGCCCCCATCTTGAATATGTACATGAGGACAGATAATGGGTATCTTCTCAAAGAAGAATGCACACAGTCCTATACCAAAAGCGCAGTCACGATTCACTTGTCTCTTACAAATACTCAACTATCGTTTCACCAACAACATCATCATCTAGGCCCACCCATAGTAGGTCTCGACCAAAACACTCTCAACTAACATCATCTACCCTCTAGTGATGTGGTGGAATTCCTAACTACCCAAGACCCGTAGCACAACTATGACAACATCCTGTGTCTTTGACCTCTCTAGATCAACAAGAGGGATAGTCGTGCCCTTGAAAGAAACACCCCATCGACAATGGAACTCCACGAACTTAGTAACGTTCCTCCCACGAGGTAACACCAGATGAATATCCCCCACCACTCCGAGGGGAGGCTGTCCGGTCAGAAAATAAATATCCTGTAATGTGAGCTCATTCTTGTGTCCTTGCATGACAAAGACCTCCTGGTCTGGATCCCAATAGCTCACAATTCTTGATAGAAAGGGCTCACTTGCCCTCATTAGTGGATTCTCTACCAACTTGAGAACCCCATAATGAGCCAATACCCCTCGAATCGTGTGATCCCCCTAGATATTAGATCAAAGAGTGTCCAAGTTTCGTTCATGAAATTTGATTTTAAGCACTTCCATATCTGTAAAACACCGCATGTCTTATCAGTTCAGAACAAAAAACAACGCACTACACTGATCAATCTACAACCCTCACCAGGTCAGCAGACAAACCCTTCCTCCAGCCATAAATCACAATTTTCAACCTAGAAAGTGCGAGCTCGTAGGTTTCTAGCTATTTCTTGTGAGCCAGATCACACTTCTAGACCTAGAAAGTGTGATGCGACCGTAAGCAAGGGCAAGGGTCTCTGAGGGAGCTGCTAGGTGCCAAAAATCAGGAAATAAACCATTGAAATTGAAGATATGAGTAAGACCACCTACCTGAAAGTCGCAGATCCTGATTTCGACTGTTAGTTTGTCCGCTACGATATCCACAAGATTTAGGGCCTTTTCCTCCTCTCCAAATTAACCACAAGTCACTTAGAAAATGAATCCAAATTGGAGGGAAAACACCCTTTTATAGGAAAACCCACAGTTTTTCTATCGCCCATTGCGAATAGACCGTAGCTCAGTTTGATGAACTGTCAGCACCACTGGAAAGCTCTCACTGAGATCTATAATGGGTCTTCCTAAGTTTTTGATGATTTGGCACTTCACTAGGAAGCCTTTTTTCCAAGAAGGGTCACTTCGTTGCTCTTAAAATCAAATTTCATCATAAAGCGACACTTGTACTTTGAGGTCCACCTCCTCTTAATACTTTTCTACCATATGTTGATCTTCATCATGAGTAACCATCATTTAATCATGTTTTCATGGTCCCCATCGGGCCTAGTCTGTGTGGCAACGTCATCGAGTCACCCTTGTTCAGAGCATCCGCGATGAGTCACCCTTGCACTCTTGGAGTCTATTTCATGTCCCATTATATCATGTCACAATATTCCATCCATATTTTCATACCATTCATCTTGTGTTTCCCATTTTGGCCTCCAGTAATATTGTCCCCATCCCCTCCGGAGTTGAGTAAGTTGCTACCAGGTCAACCATGCACTTTATGCTCTGACAAGAGTAGTTGTATATTTGTCCATCAGTGCCATTTCTCCATTATCTCTGGTGTCATTCCATCAGTCACATTACTATTTTCCCTCGTGATTTAGTTGAGGATCCTCATTGCCTCATCTATCGCGGGCCCTATTTTGTCGACATCAACTCATTTATTCCAGAAGAGTGACCTAGAGGGCGGTGTATCTCAATTCCAGCTTCCATTCTTGTTCAACACCTTGGATCGAGTAGAGGGTCTCATTATTACCATTTGAATTGGTCGTTTCATGTTCATGATCCATACACTTGATGGTCCAGTGATGCAACAAATTGTACCAGCGATTCCTGGGTGCGTGTGAGATGTTTCAGACCTCATGAGGGGGAGGCCCTTCAGGTAGCCCCCCACATGCCCAGATGCATACCTCAGATGCAGTTCAGAGGCAGTTCCGTAGAGTTGATGGGTTCGGTTCCTACCGATCGCAGTGTTCGTAGCATGCACATCTCCTCCAGATGATCCATTTAGTTTTGCAGAGCCCTTCCTTGTTCGACAGGGATTCTCTGGTTGTTCTACCCTCCCTCCCACCCATTTTTTGAGGGAAGGAGCATTGTATCTCATGTACTCAGATATTATTGTATTAAGTCTTGGCTCATGTTTTCACCAGGTGCATTATCTATATGGGACACATTGTATTATTTTTTGGTTCTGTTATGCCAATGTGTCATGTACCATTCAGCATGTACTTTGTTGCTCAGTATCATATTTCTGAGCGAACCATTATTTTTGTACTAAGTTATCTTGACGGGTACGGGTATGCCTCCCCTGCCTCATTGAGGTTCAGTACCACAAAAAAAAAGAGACTTGCATTAGTCTCGCCCGCTCTGTCACTATCCTCTCTGAGCTTCAGCGTCATTGGTCTCTCTCTCTCTCTCCTTGATTCCCTTGTGTTGTCTAAGTGATTGTGTCTTTACAACGTACTTCAGTCATATGTTTTATTCCTAACACTTGTATGTTGGGGGCAATCTATTATCACCAAAAAATTGATCATCTAGCCTAGTTTACTAGATAGACCGAAATATACCATGTAAAGCCAATTTTACTGTAGTAAAATTTCTTTCACCATGAGAAATTACCTAATAAACCACCTTTATTAAGTAATTTATAGTTAAACCCATGAAGAATAATTAAATAAATCACTATTTATTTGATTGTATTCTAGGAATAATTAATTAAAACATTGTTTTATTATTATTCCTTGTTAAATTTGACCCAATCATGAAAAATAAATAGATAAATCAATATTTATCTTATTTTTCTCTAAGAATAATTAATTAATCACTAATTAATTATTATTCTTTGTCAAATTTGACTAAATCCCTCATGAATAATTACATAAATCATTATTTGTTTATTATTACTTAACTAACTCCTAGAGATATAAATAAATAAATAAATTATTTATTATTTCTAAATAAAAGTTTAAATACTTTTTCCCTCCTAAACAAATATAATAAAATATTCCACGTGGTTATTCCAAAAATGGGATCAATAATATTTTATTATTGCTCATTATTCGAGGATAACTCAATATTTTGTTATAAATAAGAGGGTTTTCCATTCATTATTCACTTTTGATTATTTTCGTTGTTGCATTCATTGTTGTAACTCTGATTATTTTCATTGTCACACCATATTTTTACTGGGTTTATGCATTATAGAGGAGAGAGACTCTACATAAGCTGAAAGTGTTTGAGGATAGCCAAGAACCCATCCCATAGAGGGGGACTTGTAACATATATTTGTTCCCTTCACAGGTGTTATAATAAAATCATTCTCTACATATTTGGTTTCCATTGGATGTTTTGGGGTTATTACTCTTTATTTCACTGTTTAACTATGATTACAACATAGATCAGAATTTTGGCATGTTTTGTTTCTATCAATAGCTGCAGATCTACAATGTTTAGCAGTCATTTCTATTGTTGATGTCGTTTTTCATCCACGATCTTAAGTGGGTTGTTTTCGTACATCATTAAGAAGAAAACACTACAACAGGATGACTGGCCATTCAAATGACCAAATGGAAATAATCTCATCATTTTCCTCATGGATATTTGGATCCATTGGAATATAGGGTCAAATCAGCCCATTAATAGTTTTTCCATTGAAGTATTAATAAAAAAGTAGATGATGGGGACTAAGGTTCCCTCTTTTCCATCCCATCCGTCACATTGATTCATACACCTACATATTAGGCCTACATCCAACTAAATACTGATGTTTGAGATAGGTTAATGGCAGACATTGGGTAAGCCTATGAATTGATATAATGCTTCCATAAATCTCAGGGTTCCAAGACAAACTCCAAACCAAAATTTGCAAGGATTGCTAGTGATTGTGTGAAATTTTAAAAGCTTATTTTCAAATTCTTTGCGAAGGCTTAAATTACCTTATCCTTCCTATATAAGCTTAAGTTTCCCTTAGATATCTTGTCACCTAAACAAGGTAACTGAGCTTCTAGAGATGACCTTAGGAATAATTACCATTAACAAAATTTACTCAGTTATGTCACAAATCATTTTACATATTCATATATATATGAATATAACACAACATGTAACTTTGATTTTGAAAAACATGTCAAACATATTACAACTGAAAACATCGCTTAGAAAACAAAGAAGATTCTTGTCTAAAATTAATTGCCTGCAAATGAACAAGGATGTGCTATTTTTGACCCCAAAATAGGCTCATTTGTACCTATTCTTTCCTACACTAGCCAACCCCTAGTCAAGTAACGATACCACCAGATACAAAATCATATTCTAAAGAAAATTACTAGTGTGAAAGTCACTTTCTATCATATGTAAACAATGGTAGCCACCTTCTACCCACTGAGTTAGGACTACCATGGATTGTCTAGTAGCCTTCCCAACTATTTCTAGCTACAAAAGGGAGTCCCTTCATTTCTTTTGTAGTACCTTATTTCCCTCCCCTCTCAGTGCTTACTATTCAACCTAACCAACATCAAATTCACAATCCATTTTTTCCAAGTTTTGGTTTGGGTTTTCCAGTCTCAAATTTATAGTCGAACTCAAAAATTTAACAGGCCTAATCACTCAAAGTGGAAACCATTCATATTTTGCACCATTTGGGCATGAATTTTGGTTTCCTTATGAGTTCTTATTTTCTTGTAATTATTAGTAGAAAACCCACTCAAAAAGCAACACGATTTTCACTCGTGGGTGCTATCTACTCTTTGAAAAATTTTCCTCCACACTTTTTGGGCCTATAACATCCTCTAGACACTAAGAAAAATTACTACTTTGACCCCCATGTGCATCCCCCCTTATTTTTCTAAAGAGACCCCACAACTTTGCGGTCACTGTCAAGAGATTTTATGGGTTAGCGTTTGGAATTTGACATGGGTACTTGATACACCCTCCTTTGACAATTTTTAGCTTCCCATTCAACATCTACATACTCCCATAATTGTGGGTGGTTGGCTATCCAACTACCCAACTCCTATCAATAACCGATTTTGGGGAAGTGGGAAAGAGGGAAATAATTTCAAATTCATTTTGGCAATATGAGTTTTTGGCTATAGCTATTTACTTGACAAGTGAGGTAATTTCCCAACACCCCCTGTCACGCCCTACACTGGCGGTAATCTTCCAACCGCACTATAGCAAGGCGCAGCACCACCGAACACTTTCTTTTCACCAATAATTATGTTCATGGACTACGCCTAACCATTCATACTTAGTTTATTTTTCGTTACCAAGTATTATCTTTGTCCTTTATACAAGATGAAACCTATACACATTCATCATCAACAACAATATATAAGAGAAATGCACAACAATATAAAGGGAGGGGCAACTCCCTGCAATATGAGTCTACCCGATATCAATATATATACTTTTCCACTTTTACAAAGTATAAGCTAAATCTTGGGAAACCCCAAATTTACAATTAACCAAATTTCCAACTTTCGGCAAACTCGGTTGCCTAGCTCGTCGGCGCCTTTGCACGGTCACCGCACGACTCACCAACCCTTCGTTCACCTCGTCGCATGTCTTCACCCGACTTGCTCTCCGTTTGTTCAGTAAACACCCAAATCATGCTATCATGCCCAACCTCCGTTCGATGGACTACATGCAGTCCCACTTGCCCGACTCTCGTTCATGACCTTCAGTTCCAACCTTCGTTTAGGTGTGCACGGCGCGCCCTTGCCACTCGGGTCGCCCGACGACCTCACCCGGCTCACTCGAACGACTTCACCTGGGTCGCCCGATGACCTCACCTGGCTTGCCCGAACGACTTCACCTGGGTCACCCAACAACCTCACCCGGGTTGCCCGAACTACTTCACCCGGGTTGCCCAATGACCTCACTCAACTCGCTCAAACGACTTCGCCCGGGTCGCCTGACGACCTCGCTTGGTTCACCCGAACGACCTCACCCAAGTTTTCTACCCGATGACCTCGCCCGAGTTCTGCCTGAACGACCTCACCCAAGTTTTGCATGAACAACCTCGCCCGAGTTCTGCCTGAACGACCTTGCCCAAGTTCTGCCTGAACGACTTTGCCTGAGTTTTATGCACGAGTTTCTCACCCGACTTTCTTGCACGAGTTTCTCACCCGAGTTTTTCCCGTCGTGCGGGCTCCTCACACCGGAGAACTCCTTTGATCGAACTCGTGTTGATCGAATGATGCCTTCGTCCAACCATCTGCCTCCCTATACATACGGTTTGCTGGTAAGTCGTGCTACCCGGTCGAACTTCGTTTCATCTACCCATCCGACTCGTTCACAATGTGTTGTCTCGCCCAGGAGGAGGGTTGGCCTGCCCAGCTCATGGGACCGCCCCCTCAACTCGCCCAACACCTTATAAACTAGTCTTCGGTTGTTTTACTTTGCATTTCACACATGCTCCTCGCACGCACTTCGCACAGTGAAGGTGACCCAGACCGCAGGTCCTTACATCCTCTCCCACCTGAAGTCATTGTCATCCTCGACAATATCTCATCCTGACAACATCCTATCACATCATCAACTCGACCAAGAATCCATCTCCATATAAGTGTAAGCCATGCTCAAGTCCATGAAGTAGTCCTCATCTCATCTGCAACATGCTCTCCATGATGTTTGGTGTCAATGTGCTGCATGAAATTGGTCGCATCTATCCCAACATCATCATCCATATGTGTATCTCCTCAATATGAAGAGACCATCTGATCAAACTCCGACTCTCGATGTGCCACATCCAGGTCCATGAAGCAACCTCCATCATATCTGTAATGTACCATCCCTCAAGTCTGCCATAGAAACAAGTATACACCTGTCTCATCTATCCATGTGCTGCCCATGATCATAGATCAATCATCTACCATGTGTCAAAAATGGTTAAGTCTCGACTCAACCCATGCCCAAGTGTTGCCACCAAGGCATCATCATCGTTGTAACTCTATCACTCCAAAGTGTCTCATATCGATCCTCCACATCAAGTGACTCTTCCAAGCCACACACATACACGTACTTGAAAGTATGCATCCCATTCTGCATCAAAATCTCTGACCTCAGCTCCTCAATGCATCAGATCCTCTAATTCCACCATATATGAAGTCCCCAAAAGTCACAACAATCCAATGTCATCATGAGATCCATGTGTCATCTCCAACCAACATCCAGCAAGCATACAAGTCTTGGCCCAAAGGTCTCTGCAAGATGCCTCAGCTCTCCATGTAGCAGGAATGCTCCATAGTCTGCTCACAACTCCAACCAAGTCCATGGCCTTGTTATACAAGAGTTCACAACATCTCCATCGGCTCATAAGTAAAACATCTCCATGTCACACCAGCAAATCTACCTGCACAACATCCCTTCCTTGGCACTCCTCATTGGATGCCCATAAATGACACCTCTTCAAGTTCCCCTGCATAATGTCCCTGCATAAGACTTCCATGCTCCATGTCTCCAACCTGATGTCCATGACTAAGTTGCCTATGTATTCCAACCAAGTAGACCCATCACAAAAATCAGTCATCCTCATCTAAACCTGCAATCTTTGGTCTAGTGAACTCAGTCACCCAACCATATCATCATGACATGAGTCTCTCCATCATAGCTCCCCCGCTAAAGGATCCACCAAGAATTTCTCCTGGTCTCGGCCATGAAAAGTTCACCCAAGCAACTCAAGTGTGCTCCCTTCTCCAATTTGTCCATGAGTCATGCCAGGCACTTAGCCATATGGCTAAAGCTTGACCCATTCTTTCACAATGATCATCAGGTTCCTCCCTTGTCACGGGCCTTTGCACCTTCTACCATAAGGTCACAAACAACCCCAACAAGTCCTACAACAGTCAACAATCCTTGCTTCTTCATACAAGGTCTCATCGTAGACAACCATGGTAAGATGCTCCCCTGCATCGACAAACTGGTGTTGCTCTTCCTTGCATATGGTTCATCTCCCAAAAGCTCAAATGAAACAAAAGTATATATAGTACTTACATCATCATCATGAGGCTCCTCCATGTGAGTATCCACATCCATCCATGTCTGCAAACTACGCGATCCTGGTCCAACTTGATCAATCTCAAGTTCATCCTCCATCGTTGTCACATTTGCAAAATCCCTGTATTGGTCCTTGAGTTCTTCAAGTTCTTCTTTGATCTTCAAACAACCTTCTCGAATCATCATGTTCTTGGCCTTCATCGAAGCCCATTCAGAACTCCATCTTCTCATCAGTTCCAATACCTTGTATTGGAAAGCTTCACCTGCATCATGGCTAGATTCACTTGCCATAGGTTCTTCCACCATTTTTGCCATCAACCTTCTTTATCATTCACCAGGTTCTCGGCAAAATTGAACCAACTCTTGATTCCACCTATTGGTAAGATCAACTTCCTTTGCTTGCACTCCACCTGAATCAGCTCTGATACTATTTGTCACGAAGTGACAGTGGAATCAACTTCTTTCACAAATCCCCTTTGCACTTCACCAGGTTTCCTGCAAAACCTACACCAGCTCTGATACCATCTGTCACACCCCTACACTGGCGGTAATCTTCCAACCGCACTATAGCGAGGTGCGGCACCACCGTACTATTTCTTTTCACCAATTCTTATGTTCATGGACTACGCCTAACCATTCATACTTAGTTTATTTTTCTTACTAAGTATTATCTTTGTCCTTTATACAAGATGAAACACATACACATTCATCATCAACAACATTATACAAGAGAAATGCATAATAGTATAAAGGGAGGGGAAACTCCCTGCAATATGAGTCTGCCCAATATCAATATATATAATTTTCCATTTTTACAAATTATAAGCTAAATCTTGGGAAACCCCAAATTTACACTTAACCAAATTTCCAACTTTCGGCAAACTCAGTTGCCCAGCTCATTGGCGCCTCTGCATGGTCGCCGCACGACTCACCAACCCTTCGTTCACCTCGTCGCACGTCTTCACCTGACTAGCTCTTCGTTTGTTCAAAAAACGCCCAAATCGTGCTATCCTGCCCGACCTCCGTTCAGTGGACCACACGCAGTCCCGCCTGCCCGACTCTCATTCATGACCTTAGGTTCCAACCTTTGTTTTGGCATGCACGGCGTGCCCTTGCCCAGTTGCCTATCCGCACGTCCACCCGAGTCACCTTTGCACGACTCACCCAAGTCGCCTTCGCATGACTCACCCGAGTCGCCTTCGCACGACTCACCCAATTCTGCCCGAACGCCTTCACCCGAACTCGTTCATCTGAGTCGCCACACGACTTCACCCGGGTCGCCTGACAACCTCACCCGACTCACTTGAAAAACTTCACCTGGGTCTCCCAATGACCTCACCCAGCTCGCCCGAACGACTTGACTCAGGTCACCCGATGACATCACCCAGGTCGCTCGAACGACTTTGCCTGGGTCGCTCGACAACCTCGCCCGGTTCACCCGAACGACCTCACTTGAGGTTTTTGCCCAACGACCTCGCCCGAGTTCTGCCTGAATGACCTCTCCCAAGTTCTACCTGAACGACCTCGCCCGAGTTCTGCCTGAACGACCTCGCCCGATTTTTCTGCACGAATTTCTCACCCGACTTTCCTGCATGAGTTTCTCACTCGAGTTCTGCCCGTCGTGCGGGCTCATCTGCACACCGCAGAAGTCCTTTGATCGAACTTATGTTGATCGAATGACGCCTTCGTCCAACCATCCACCCACCTATACATATGGTTGGCTGGCAAGTCATGCCACTCGGTCGACCTTCATTTCATCTACCCAACCGACTCGTTCACAATGTCTTGTCTCGCCCAAGAGGAAGGTCGGCTCGCCCAGCTCGTCGGACCACCCCCTCAACTCGCCCAACACCTTATAAACTCGTCTCCGGTTGTTTTACTTCGCATTTCACACATGCTCCTCGCATGCACTTCGCATGGTGATGGTGACCCGGACCGCAGGTCCTTACACCCCCCCTCGCCCAACTAATTCCTATTTGTGGTATTATAGCTAATACTAATGCTTCACCCTTTAGTTAATTGCTTGACATATTTTACTCTTTATGTAGTATACATTTACATTATTTATAATTTATCTACCATAGTTAAAAAGTCATAAAATATGTTTTCCATGGCTTACAAATTTATTGAGTCATAATTCTAACTATAGACTTAGGAAAATGGGGCATTACAAATCCATTGTGTAAAACCTAAATGACCAATATTTTCCAATATGGAAATCCAATGGAATAATCACAATCATTGGTGATAAACAAAGGGATGAATATAGGATTTATTCATTTTTTTTGTTGATTTGTGACCCATCCTTGGATATGGACCATTTTATTTGTAGCACAATCAAATGATTGATAGTAAATGATGGCCTATTCAATCTTTTTCCAAGGTTCTTCAACAATGGAGAATATAAAGACACAAACATCTCTATGTAAGAAAATAAATAAAATCATGTTCATGAGATCATTGCTGTAGGTTTTAACGCTGTATAAAAATTACCTACAAAGGAATTCTTAAAAATAGAAAAAATATACAATGCTGAGAACATAAAAATATTTTCTCTTGGAACCCAAATAGGGAAAACCAAAACGAATTTTTAGTATTTCTTTCATTGTTACAATACATTATATACATGTCAAAGAATTCATAAACCCTAATCCATTAACGTCGGATTAAAACATAATTGTAGTTCCCTTGACCAGATCTACAAAATACCATGGGAAAAAAACATCGTGCCCAAAACCATGTGAAAAAACAATCCACGAAACCATGGGTAGGTCCACTCACCATCTTTGGGTTTGCCCAACTATTATTGGGTCCACATATTTTTTTTCCCAGGATGCTGCCCAAGACATTGTGTACAGGGGATACCACCCCCCCACAAACCCCTCAGTAGGGGGGGCTGCTGGCCCCCTACAACCTGCCCCGGCTGCACCTGGCACAACATAACAACACGTGGAGCTAGTCGTGGAAATAATATAGTGCATAACCAACAATTACAACCTTTATCTACACCATGGCTAAGCCATTTCAACTCAACTTAAGAAATTCACATGGCTTCTTCCATGCTCCTTATCCTTCTAATGAACTAAATATTCTTTTGTTTCTTGATCTCTCATTTTCCATGCAATTATTTTATCTAATGGCTTTCTAATTTGTTCTCTCTCTTGCTTATGAATATATTCTTTGAAATCAACAACATAGTCATCACCTTCATCTGCTATACTTTCATTAAATTTACACAAATCTACAACATTCAATGTTGATGAAATATCTAATCCTTTTGGTAGTTCAAGTACATATGCATTATTAGAAATTTTTTCAGTATATTACATGGCCTTATTTCTTTATATTTATCTTATTATAGGCATCTCTTGGAAACCTTTCCTTCATAAAAAATATTCACTCGCCTTTGCATAACAACTCTTTGCTTATAAATTGACTATTTCTCTGTAGCTAATTCTACACTTTCCCATGCACTTCTTTCATACGTTCAACAAATGACTCGACATATTCACATTTTTAGCTTGCTTCGAGAAAATATGTCAAATGTGTAACTCCTCTTGTTGATCTTCCATTCACAATATGAAAAGGGCTCCTTCCTATATATCTATCTATTGAATTGTTATATGAAAATTTAGTTGGTAGCAATATTAAATCCCATTGTCATGGTTTCTATCCCATAACACATCTTAGTAAATGTCCAATGCTATTTTTCAATGGTTCTATTAGTTCAATAGTATGCAAGAATATGCAGAACGAAACTAAAATTTTGTATCTACATTCTTCCATAGTTTTCTTTAGAAATGATCGATAAATTTGTTGTCTTTGTCTAAGGCTATGCCTCTTGGAAAACCATGTAAATGAATAATTTCCTTAAAGTGTAAAACAATTAAGCTCACGCCATTACTAGTCATCTTTCAAGGAATAAAATGTGACATTTTATAAAATATATCAACAACAAGAAAAAATATTGTCATTATGTCATTGGGTGTTATGCAGTCCGAACATAAAAAAATCCATTTAGATGTTCTCCCAAGGTGCTTTTGTAAGGAAATGGGTATATAAACCAATATTATGAGTTATTTTCTTATCATGTTGGAAAACCCTACAACTACCTTTAACCTTTTTCTTAACATTTTCTTTGCAATACTAGGCTAATAATATCACTCTTCAATCAATGATTGAGTTTTATCAATGCCAAATTGTGTATCCAAGCCACCAAAGATTATATATCTCTTTGATGAGATTATCGTCATTGAGCCTCTACGAATATATAATTCTTGATTTTTAAATAGGACTACCTCCTGGATTAAATAATATGAGAAATGAGTTATATCACAAATCCATTGTTCTTTACCATATTTCCAAGCTTCAACAAAATATGGATCTATTTCATACAAACTCTCCATTGATTCCATCCTTACCATCTCAATTATTATAGTGGTCAACATTGATTTCCTATTTAATGCATCATCATTTTTATTAGGTCTTCTAAACCTATGTTTCAAAATAAGTATATCTCTATGATAATTCCACCCATTTCATGTGTCTTTGATTAAACTTTGATTTAATGTTGATATCTCAATGCTTAATGATTACCATATAGAACAAACTCTTTGGACAATAAATAATGTCTTGATTTATTCAACAATTGTATGATAACATAAAACCCTTAATCATACACAAAATATTTATATTCTATTTTTCTTTATTTATCTTCTCACTAAAGTATGCAATCAATCTTGTCTCTAATTGTTGTTCCACTAATATCAAAGTCTACTTGAGATATGTGCATTCTTCTAATATTACCATTTTCTCCTACATGTAATTAATGGTGAACAAATACTATTGAATTTCTAATAAACTTTCTATAAAATTAAGCAAACCGTGAAAACTTCTTTCTTCAAATATACTCTTTGAAATAGGCCATTTTACAACTATTATCATCTTCATGGAATCCATCTTCAAGCCTTCTTGGGATATTACAAACATACCAACTCTTCTTTCATAAATGAAGTTTTTTTAAGATTTAAGAGTAGCTTGTCATGCTTCAATCTCTCTAAAATTTACCTCAAATGATTAAGATGCTCTTATTTTGTCTAATTGAAAATTAAAGCATCATCTAAATAAATAACAATAAAATTTCCAAGACAAGTCCCACTAGCACGACCGATTGAGGATGGGCCTCGTCAGCAAGGCGACCCATGATCAAACCTCATAAGGGGTGGTTGTGCCTTGCTCTAGGGGGAGGAGACATGCTAAAAAAACCAGTTAGCTAAGCGATGGTGTGGCCTAGGTCGGGTGCGATGCCCGGGTGAATTTGACGAGTTAAATACTCATGGATCGTGGATCCTCAAGCCATAGGTCAAATCCGGAGGATCATAAACAACTTGACAAAAAAAACAACAAAATTTCCAAAAAGTAATAATTTTGGTACTGGTGCGAAAAATGCCAACATGGGATGCATTGCAAAAATGGTTCATGAGTGGACCAAGATGGTGTTATTTGTGTAAAAACAATGAAAAAAATATTCCACACCTATTCATCTCTTTCCATTTTGATCAACAGTTGGGACACATGCAAGAATTCCCTTGGTCACTTGGTTTTATGGGAAGGCCTTGATCTGGAAGAAGTTTGAAGGCATGGTGCTAAAATCCTTGTTTCCAGCCTATAAAATACCTCCCTCTAATTATCTATTGGGGATATCGTTGGCTAGGAACAAATCTATTTTTTAGGACAAGACATTTACGCTAATCATATTGTAGCTAAAGCGCTAGCCATTTTAAGCCTTTACCTAGGAGAAGACCTCACCCCTCCCAGAGTGCACAAATTAGATTTGGTTGATAAATCTAGGCCATGGGCCTATTATGACGGAGCCTCAATCAACATGGGACACCAAAGCAAAGGTGGTTTCATCTTATTCCCCTTAGAAGATCATAGCTATCAGGAAAAAATGGCTTAGGGAGAGGAACCAACAACCAAGCAAATTTCTTAGCACACAAAAAATTATTACTGTTTTCTTTAGAAAAGGGATGCACTCAAATTCAAATATTTGGGGACTCCATGCTTACTATAATTTTTTTGAATAAAATTTAATCTTGCAGAAATATCATTCTTATGCTTATTTTGGAGGAAATCACGCGAATTATTGACTATTTTTCTCTCTTTACATGCCGCCATATCTATAGGGAAAAGAAAAAGACAACGAACAATCTCTCAAAATAAGATCTCAATTTGGAACATTGCTTGTGGAGTATTATAAGGAAGAGAGATGGAAAGGTCTATGAGTTTTGTCATCAACCTTACATGGATTAACAACATCTTAATTTTTTTTGAGCATCCAACCTCAATTTTTTTCTTCCTTTTTCTTCATAGCTTCTATGGATGACACTCTTTATGTTTTCTTTACACAATCTAGGACACACAAATTTTTGAAAGCCTATGAGGGCTGATTCTAATATATTTTTTGATCCTTTTATGATAATTGATTTGGGGATCAAATATTTTCTTATACAAACATTTTATCTATGTGTTCATGATTTTGTTGTAATATTATTACATTAAAAACAAAAACAAAATAAAATTACAAACCCAATATGGATGAGATATATAAATTAAAAATTCCCTTACCCTCTTCCCAACACATAATCTTATTAAATGTTTTAATATAGCACTTTTCCAAAATATAAAATTATTATCCTATAAACAACTATTAATAATTTATTTAATTATCTAAAATTTGTAGCTCTTGGGTGATGGTCATGTAAATGAAGTATTATGTTCCAAGATGTTCCAGGTTTAAATCCATTGAGTTTACCGGTGGGCCACATGTTGTGATAGTGTGGTTTACTTAGAGGTTATAGTGGTAACGGTTGGAATCAACTCCATGTCACATGCGAGCACGAGATTACACATGAGTACCTACTCTACCTTTTATATCCTAGAGATGACTACTCTTAACTCATAATTAAGTGGATATAAGAAAAAAATAAACCCATTCCAAATCCTTGGAAAATGTTTTTATTTATCTCTTCTCTCTTCCCTCTTTGCACAACCCAGTATAGGGCAGATGTGTGGGCGTTATATGTTAGATGTGAGATGTTAGACGTTAGATGTGTAGGCATTATATGTGAGATGTGAGATGTTAGATAATTTGTAAATTCAATTTTTTTATATTGTAATTTTGTTTCTTATTAATAAAATTATGAATAATTTTTTAGATAAAAGAAAAGAAAATATACACATCACACTAAAATATATAACATATAAACAATACTTATAAATTAACATTTATTTTACAATATAAATTAAAATAATGATTCCATAACGATCTTTAAAATATATAACATATAAAAAATACTTATAAATTAACATCCACTTTACCATATAAATTAAAATAATGATTCCATAACGATCTTTAAATTTAATTAAAATATATAACATATAAACCATACTTATAAATTAACATCCATTTTACTAGATAAATTAAAATAATGATTCCATAACCATCTTTAAATTTAATTAAAATATATAACATATAAACAATACTTATAAATTAACATCCATTTTACCATCTAAATTAAAATAATGATTCCATAACCATGTTTATATTTAATTAATAAGCCGATAAAAATTTAATATTTACAATATAACCAGATTTTTAATCATGAATATTTAGCATGGATATTTTTAACTTCTAAATAGGCTTTTTATAATACCATGGGTCAATACCCATAAGAGAAAGATAGATAAAGGGAGAGGAAGGAAGAAAATAATAATACCATGGGCCATCTAGCCTTTTGATTATTATGTTATGGATCTAGGCTTTTAATTATTCTGTTACAATACCATGGCTTATCAATACCACATGATAAAAAACCATAAATTATTTCAAAATCAAAATATTTTACAGATACTTTATTTTAATTTGATTTTATGACATTTTTTAATTAAATCTAAAAGAAAAAAGGTTATATCTAAACCCTCCATCCTCAAGACTACTAAAAATATTCTCATAGAGGTTAAATCTAGGTTTTAATAAATTAAAAATGAGAATACTTTTATATATATATATACATGTGAAATTTATATAATATAAATAATATTATAAAGAACCAAGATAGATGCATCTTAAGCGAGGATCCAAGTGAAGATAGAAATAAAAGTGACTAACAATGATAGGGAAAGATAGTGCATGATTCTTTTAAGTTTTTTGTTATTGTATTTTCTTTTACATGATAGATCCAAAATACAGATTTAATATTTTACAACCAATTATGTAATTTTTAATTTAGATACTTTCTTAAATACAATACAATGGGATCATATTTAAGAGAGAGAGAGAGAGAGAGTGAGATGGAGGGGCAATAGAGTGGGGGAAGAGAGACATAGAGGTGGGAGAGACAGGAAGAGAGAGGAGAGAAGGAGGGAGAGAGAGTCATGGAGACATGGATATGGAGGGGGGAGAGAGGGGGAGAGCGAGAAGGAGGGAGGGAGGAGGAATAGAAAGGGAGAAAATGCGCTAGGATAGAAAGGGAGAGAGAGGAATTGAGAGAGAGGAGAGAGGGGGTGAAAGAGATGGAGTTAGAAGGGGAAGAAAGGCATAGAGAGAGAAAGGTGGAGAGGGAGAGGGAGTGACAAGGGAAAGGCAGAGAGACGGTAAGGGAGAGAGAGAGAGTATGTTTTGGGGGTGAGAATGAGAGACAAGGGGAGATAGGGATATAGATGGAGGGGGGAGAGAGGGCAAAAGAGAGAGGCAAAGAGAGGGAGGGAGGAAGAGAGGTAGATGGGGGAGGGGGGGAGAGAGAGAGAGAGAGGAGAGAGAAGGGGAAGAGACAGAGAGGGAGAGGAAGAGGGAGAGATAGCTAAATAGATAAATATTGAGAGAGATAGAGTGTATGTTTACCGGTTGATATAGAGATATAAAGAAGGATAGATATAGGGAGATATAAATATATATGAAGAGAGAGAGAGAGAGAGAGAGAGAGAGAGAGAGAG